>JAMKCH010042606.1:0-36897 GCA_023653785.1 Ophioderma brevispina | reverse complement strand
AATAAGAGCCCAGCATTTTACATATAATTGGGAATTACGTACGAGGAAACACACATGGAGTCTCTTTTCAGCCATACAATGTGCAATGACAACTTGTACGCATGCTCATTCATTTCCGTCTGTAGATGTTGTATGGAATTTTAAGGTATTTTGGAGGATCTTCACCCGCAGGAAAACCTCCCGTTTCAGAGTATTGCGTACCAAAATACGCAAAAGTAATAGGAAATTATCTACTAGTGTACAACACAACAGATTTTGCGGTAAATGATGGCAGCGCAATTATAATGACATAATGTAGTAGTCACATAGAACACATATAAATGGTAAGCTTTAAAAATTCTGTGTATTTTAGTAAACTTGGGCTTTTTATGCAGTTTGGGAGATCGGTGAGGTAGAGCGGTAGCTGATGACTTTTCTCCCGATCCCGATTCAAACAGCGATTCGACCAAAATCGGGCAGATCTCCGTCTGCCGATCCATCGGATAATGAAAACACTTTGCATCTGATTGGATTTGATTACTCATGATTCTGATTATGTGTGAATCACGTTCTCTGAAAAGGCGGTGATGGCGAGAAGGAGGTGCTGGTAATTTGCCAGCACCTCCACTTTTCTTGCTACAGATTTGATCCGTATTTTGCCGATTGATGCGGCTGGTATGAGGCTCGATATTCCGTGTCTATTGAATGGGAAAAAGAATATAAATCGGAATAGCAAAACGGCAATGTCTGAGTCTGGTATCACTGTATCTCGATGCATAGTTTCAGGGGGCTTACACCACGTGTCACTCTCGGTGGGCATCTGGCAATATACGCGATTGGCCAATGCGCAGCTTCCCTATTGAAAAGCGTGGGGAATGTATGGCAATATGGGCGGGGGACAAAAATGTTAAATCGACCCCCTGATATCGACCTTGAACTCAAAATGGGTTGTGTTCCCACCAAAATACAAAAAAAAATAGCATAGACACAGAGCTTTTTAATGTAGTGTCACATCGAAAACATATAACTGGTAAGCTTTAAAAATCGGTGTATTTTAGTAAACTTTGGCTTTTTATGCAGTTTTGGAGATCGGTGAGGTAGATCGGTAGCTGATGACTTCTCTCCCGATCCCGATTCAAAGCGGCGATTCGACCAAAATCGGCAGATTTCCGATCTGTGACCGATCCATCGATTAATGGAAACACTTTTGATCTGATTGGATTTGATTACTCATGACATTCGATTTAGTGTGAATCACGTTCTTCTGAAAAGGCGGGTGCTGGCGAGAAGGAGGTGCTGGTAATTTGCCAGCGCCTCCTTTTATTTACAGAGTGATCCGTATTGACCGATTGATGCGCTGTGCTGGCTACGATATTCCGGTGTTATTGAATGGGAAAAGAAATGATAAATCGAATAGGCAAAACGGCACTGTCAGAGTCCTGGCACACTGTATTTCGATGCAAGTTTCGGGGGCTCACCCAGTTGTCATCGTGTGGCATTGGCACTCTAGCGCGATTGGCCAAGGCCAGCTTCCTATGAAACAGCGTGGGGACTGTATGGAAAATATGGGCGGGACAAAATGTTAAACGCCCCGGATCGACCTCTGAACTTCAAAATGGGTCAATACAAAATAAAAAATAGCATAGAACACAGAGCTTTTTAACGTATACTGCATGATAGGCAGTTTTGGGTTATGGAAGCCATTAAATAGAAATCAGTGAATTTTTAATAAAAATTAGAAAAAAATACTTTCCCGTTATGCTAGGAAAGATGCAATGTCGTCATAATATTGAAGGTGTACAAAAATTATAAACACGGAAAAAGTGACCTCTTGGTTTATCCGGTGCGATTGCCGAAGAAAAACTGCAAGGAGGACAAAAAACGGGGACCCATGAAAAGCGAGTACATAGGGTTTCGCGTAGTACTACGCTGGTGAGTGCCGACTTCAAACCATCCAAAAATGGTTTTAATTTTGGGACTTTGTCATTTTTTTCGATATCTATATTTTAGATTCATCCTTTCTGAATTATATCATGAAGTTTTGGAACATTAGTGCTAATATGATAGATAGCCTCAAGAAAAGGCTTACGCTATCGGAACAGCAATGGTCATGGATCGAAAAGGTGGGCAAGAGCGCCGCGCTGCCGGGCCGCTGTCACTTTGTAGCAGTTTGTTCACATAGACGAACTACGTACTTTGCTTGGCGAATGCTTAAAATGTTACTCTTAAATATTTTAGGGCCTCTTTATCAGGCCAGGTGGGCAAATTCATTTTGTAGTTTTGGTTGTAATAATGACAGGACTCCCTAGGAGCCAGTATCCTGAAAGGATATGGTTATTTTTTTGAGTTTCGGCAACTTTTTAGGACAAAGCTCATCTTGGCATGTGTCTGCATGTTTCGGAAGTGTTTTCATCATTCTACATTATTTGACACTAACGTGATGTTGACCTAGCGAAGACTAAACCTTTAATCTTTTAAACTACTTTTAGAGCTTTTTATTGTTGAGGTGGCAATCCTTGTGATGCTCTTGGTTGTAATAACGATCGGAGGTATCCTGAAAGGTACATGGTTATTTTTAGTGTCAACAACTTATACAAAACGTCATTTGGGCATTTTTTGTGTGATATGCATTCCTAAAGGCTGGTTGCTGCTGGTATTATTAATGTGGGTCTTATTCATTAGGCCTAATATGCTATAATTTAATATGTGCTGTGTAGTAAGAAAGTAGAGCTTTCACTTTTAAAGTAATATTGGCTAAAGTATGAGACTTTAGCAAGTTGTTAAAGTATTAAAACATTGTATTAATTATTATTAGCAATAGAAATCAGAAAATTAAAACAAACGTAAATGGTAGCACTTAGGCCTATCAATCGTCCCAAATAATATGTACAATATAGGCCTAATTTTAAAACAACATGCAGATTTATAAGGAAATTTCCCTCTAAAACGGATAGCCAAACAGAAACAAGTTTTCTGGGGTATGGGGCGGGCCCCGAGTTCCAGTAACTGAAACCAGAGGGTCGCACCATTATCTTAAACACTGTACATTATCATTGACGGCCCTCTGGTTCAGAACGGAGCCATTGACAGAAGAAATGAAGAATAATAAAACCCAGTATGTCCTCCGCAAATTTACAACAAACAAAAGCAAGTTACCTGAAAAATTTCTATGATACGAATAATATAACATACCTTTCTCTCCCATATGCTGCAGTTCAGCTTGAAAAAAGCAACAACTAACGATTTTGGAGAATTTTGGGACAAGGCAGAGAATCACATTTCGTCATAAGTCCCAACCGGATGAGCAATACAGGTTAAAAGGTCACACCCTGGTCATACCAGGGTCATACCAGTGAACAAACTTACGAGTATGTTTGGGTATTATTTGGAGTGTTTGAACGCGCCTTCAAACGTGTTCGCTGGGGGGTGTCGGGCCAGAACATTGTGAACGCGCGGTAATATCACGGGCCAGTCGTTTTAGATGGAATATTAAAGAAAGATTTTTTGGTGCTATTTGGAGCAGAGAAGTAGTAACATGATTATCTTTGAAATGGACGAAAGGAGGTAGATTTTTTTTAAATAAGAAAACTATTTGGGCGACTCACAATTAAAAACAAATTTTTTAGGTTTTTTCTTTTTTTAAATTATATCTATAGCTATCTATCCCACGGGCGTATGATTTTGAAAAGGAAAAATCTAAAGACATGGAGATGGAGATGAAATTAACTCATCTCAAAGCAATTTTAACAGGTTAGGTTTACTGTTAGTTGAAGGTTTCCAAAAAAAAAAATTTAAAAATTCGTTCCATCAATTTCCAGCACTTTTTACTTTAAAAAAAAAAAAAAAGTTGTTAGAATAATAGCTTGGACATAAAAAGTTAGGTCTCTGGAACTGGAAATGGTCCTAAAATGAGGGCATTAGAGCGGCACATACCATAGGGCCTACTTCATTCCCGATGTGAGAAACCCCACCCCCCCCGAGAAGTACCTAGTGCTTACGGAGAAGGATCAAATTGTCCCCTCAGAACAAAAAATTCTTTCTGTTCCCTAACCCACCCCACCCCCAATTGTAAAGGTCTCTGGTTAATGGTTAGGCCACTGTTGTTTATAATATCAGATCAGGCATGCAATTTGAAGTTATTGTTTATAGTAAAAAATGTGCGAAAATCACAATACCAACCATTGAGCGATAGACGAGCACATTTATTTTCGTAAACGGCTGGTAAAAGATACACGTTCAATCATAATACGAACGCCATACAGGTTCAATCACTCCAACAAGACCAAATGAGCGCGTTTCTTTTTTTTGAGTTCAATACGCCCATGGGATAGCTCTAGCCTACCTGACAAGTCAACGGTCAAATGGATGTCAACATCTGAGTGAAAACTTCTCTCGAGTAATTCGGAAGGCCCTTATTGTTACATAAATTTTATCGCCCGGGAAGGACAAATCAAAAAAAAGAATGGTAACAGGTTGATTGACGAGTATCTAGAGCACACAAGTGGAGTGTTATTGGACAATATGTTTTTAGGTAAGTGTACAGCAGTATATGAAAAGGAGTGCACTTCGCAAATTTCGAATGTTCTGGTTATATGTACATTTCCAGGTTCCAGCTGGTCCAAAACCAGAGGTCAGTAGATGATACACGAGTAGTGTTAAAAGATAATGTTGACCTCTGGTTTGGTTACCAGAAACTAGGGGCGGGCCCGTACCATGTAAGCTCCATTAATTATGAGAGTTGACGTTTTATACATGTATCTTTATATCATAGACATAGTGGTATTGGAAGGCAAAATTAATAACGGGTTACTGTTTTGCTGTCTTTTTTTGGGGTTCTCCTTCCTCCCCACCCCATCCCCCCCTACCCACTTCCGTTTCCATTCCCCGCCCATCCCCTGCCCGGGGTCTCAGTGGGAAAAATATATCGTATTAAATTTTGAAAAGGGCCGTTAGATTGCGGTCCCATTTTCACAAATATGTGCCATAAGTGTTATCCGCTAATCGAGGCAATGACAGGAGGCCAATTCATAACCATGTTTGTTACAGCTTGTTATAACTCGACATGTAGAAATCCCCGGAACTTTATAAAATCAAAACCACTTTCCCCCTAGATATATCATGTTATATTCATATTTATCAAGTTTATAGGGCCTATCTATTTTCGTGATATATTTGTACGAATTTGGCGTTTGGCCCGGATCTGGCCGGGGAATTGCAGATTCCTATTCGTTTGCCTATACGTTAAACACAGCCGGCGATCGTAATATAGACACTTCCGGGTTTTGTGTTTGCCCCTTTTTCGATCCCATCATGCTTTGCGGTGGAGCGCCCTCTGTTGATATGTAAGCCGATTTGCGATATGTTCATGAGCGATTTTTACAAAGTGTATTTTTCGGGAAGCGCCACTACTTGCATTAGCACAGACCTTGTCCTTTTGAAATTTTTCAGAGGAGCATTAAAAGCTCATCTTAGGCCCCTGAGGCGCGCTGGCAGAAAGCTTTTTCAAGCTCCCAAATTCTTGCTGGAGACGAGCTTTTTACAAAGCATAGAGCTGCTTAGCAGCATAGCAAGCAGGACCGGCAACTGAAGTTGGGACCAGAAGCATTAACGCTCATGGCATTTTTCAATTCAGGTGTAGGAATCAGTTATTGTTAATTACTGCAATCAAGTTAGTAACAAGTTTTTAAGTTACATACTTATACTGTCAAGATTTATTAAATTACCATGCATGTCGTAGATGTTATCATTCAGTGTATCAATTTTCAGAAATTTATTCACCCCTGCCTTGAGTGAACCTCGAACATGAGCGGATTTTTTTTTTCATTTGGAAATCTAGTCTGTCTAGACTAAGGGGAGAGTTAACTGGCACACTACCAGTCAAAAATATCAGTAAACGAAATGTAGAACCTTAAGTCGCAACAGTCAGTCATCTGTAGTCAGAATTATCTTAAAACTAATTGAAGCGAGCTCAAGTTTTCATTAATAATGGTTCACTATGCTTGTCCCGTATCCATCAACGTGTGTCAGTGTCAAGTTGTCCTGATGTTTCGAGTTTCTTACTTGTATTCGGGCGATGCCTTTCCCCGGCACCTTCATTTCTTTGAACATATTTCGTGCATAGTTTACAAATCAATTTGACCACGAAGGTGTTACCGGTCATATCGTTTCTTTCTTCATGTCACATATATTATCTAAAATTTCTACTTCCGGATGTTTGTAAGACCCCTCACCCATTCGCCCGGACGCCATCGTAGCTATCAAAACTCGCTGCTCATCAAAACAAAACCACGTGCGATTAACAGTGTGGAAGGCTTCGAATTTACGACGTTTACTTCATGCATTATTATCACATAGTCCGTGTTCATTTTTCGTACACCGTCCAGGCGGTATGTCCATTGGAGTTCCGATCCATTTGTGTGTGGAGTTAATACCCGCGGATTTTTTGCTCTCGGCACCGATTAACCAGCCGTTCACACTATCGAAAATTGCGTTGTGTAACTGGTAAAGCATAGTGGTCCGTGATTCATTTCCATTAAATTTGCCAAAAGGAAGTTATTTGCTGAGTTGCCGCTCAATACGAAGGAAGAAAAACTCGCAGCGCTTTACAAAGATGGAGCGATAATCGCTCGGACTCAAAGCATTTTAGATTCGCGACTGCGCGCGAGCTGCGCCCGCGCGCCTCAAAAGACAGGTCTGATTAGCGCAAATGTGTTAAGTGACGGCACGGACGGGTGTATGCCCAAGACACCCGGTTGATATACAAAGAAGCAACCCGGCGAAGTCAAGCTCAGCAGGACTGCGTGGGACATGTGATGTGGTGAGACTAGAGCTGTGCCTGTAACCCGTTGCTACGAGAGTACCAAGTGTTCCACGCTGGGCCACGATTTATTTTGTGGAACTGTATAAAATAAATGAATAAGCTAAAATTTACTGAAAATATTTGTAAACTGGGGAGTCCGAATTTCAGTTGGCAGTAAATGGCACCCGCAGTCTTTTTAAAACCGACCATCAGGACATGCTGAAATTACACTAACACTTGCTTGGTTTCAGCCCAGATTTTACCTCGAAAATGTGCTCTTTAGAAATTAATTTAACAAATATCTGCAATATACAATCATGCGAAAAAATTCCTTACCTACTCATTGTAAATATATTTCAAATGGAACAGAGGAATAGGTGTCAATTAATGTTGAATTTCGATCCGTTTTGTTAAAGAAACTACCCACGCCGCTGATTATCCAATGTTGCAGAGAATCAATGTTTATATGCAGGTCCAACGAGAAAGCAGTAAATGTGGCAATAGGACTATTGTGGTTAAAAACCATTGGAAATCACTGAAATCTCACTTGACACCGCTCCGGGCCATTTAAAAACATCATAACAGTTGGATGTAGTATGTGAAATGCATGAAATAAATTACAAAATTAATTTCATTCAACTTTTTCAGTCATATAAGCAAAACTTAAACTTAATTTCCACATTTGACATAATTTAATTATAAATGTATTTTGTAGAAAAAATTGATCAAAACAAATAAATTTAAGTGACCATACCAGCTATAAATAAGCCATTTCTTCAACAGTATAAAGTTTCTTTTTTTACTGGCATTTACAAGCAAGTGAGGGCGCATATCCGATAAATTCCAAGTGGTCGCGGGTCTTTTTTTTTAATGAACCAGGGTCATGGGACATGATTTCACGACAGCTTTACGCTGAAAAAAATCAGTCGGATAACCAGGGCGCCTGTGGATAACATCGATTCTAAATCGGACACATGGACATTTGTTTGAAGTACGCCTTCAATTTCACTCCAAAAATTTGTTTTGTTTGCTTGTTATTATTGTTATTGCACTAGCCAGCCCCAGGATGTAATCCACCTAAAAACCAGGCTAAAAAAAACTGATTCCGTAACGCCCGCTTCGCTTCATGCATCAGATGATGCATGACGCCCAAGCCTCTCAATAATCCACTCACCAAAATGAAATAACACATGTTTTGGAAATTGTGACATGTAAAGGTTAAAAATAATGGTATATCACAAGAAGCAGAACTTTATAACCTATTCTTTTTTATTTTAATTTTCAATAAGAATGTCTTGAAGTTGATTCTCAAAAAATCTGTTGGGATTTGTTGAAATGGATGATAGCCGAAACTGGCCCAGCGGGTTTTTCAAGTGTCTCAGCTAATTGCTTGACTGAGCTGATCGAGAATTGCTGGCCACACAGGAGTTCATTGTTAAGCTAGCAGCGAGAAGAGCCGTTGGACCGTAGGCTCAAGAATGGTGTCTACCACAAGGGAGTGTGCTCGCACATCTCCTGTTTCAAATTCACAGTGGCGTTGAACCAGCGGGGGAGGCAGGGCAGGGCGCCAGACCCCCCAAAACCAGAACCCTTGCCCACCCCCCCTTCAGACCACCAAATGAACTGACTTTTTACAGTGTCTATGGAGAGGACCCAATTTTGCCCCCTCCAAAAAAGCCTTGGCACCCTTAAGCCCCCCCCCCCCTCCCATTGCAAAGGTCTGTTACGCCCACTGTCTATATATATACCACTAACAATGATCATAACGTTCTATGCACAGTGTTGCGTGTGAATGAGGTGGGTTTTTAAAAATCTGTTACTGTCAAAATTTAGGCAAAAATTTTCCCAAGAATTTGATTTGGATTTGAATAGGTATTTCCCAAGTGGGGGGGGTAAAGACACTCACTGAATCTGGGTGACGGGGATGATTGGCCCGGCAGGGCCGTACAGGCCTACGCAAGGATAGGATTTTCGGGGGGGTTGCCAAGTTGCAAGACTTTGAAAAAGTGTGGACCATGTACTTTTGGACTTTTTCAAGTTTGAACATATCATCACCAAATGTTGACTTTCTTGTCAAAAAGTGAACCTTTTTATCAAAATATCGCAATTATTGACACGGGGGAAGTGGGAGACCAAGTAAGTGGGAAGTGGTGTTTTGAGAAATGGCAAAATGTGGGGTGAAGTGGACTGGACCAAGGGGAAGTCAGTGCACACATGGATGGACAATAAAGGGGCGTTGGTCCAATTAAGTGAGGAATGAGTTTTATTGATTAGAATGGCTTCACCCCAAAACCCCAATCTTGTTTAAAGTTGGTGCCGCTCTTCAATCCAGTTCATGAATTTTTATGTTGAGAGCTAAAAACATGATTTTCTAAGCCATTATTCTAGGTCTAAATAGGCCTTACTGTGTAAAATTATATTGGTCGACCAAATGGGGCACATTTTTGCTCATAACTTCTGACACTAACATCTTTTGGCCCTAGGATTTCACAGGATCAAATAGAAAATAGTAGCTTATTCTGATACCAAAAACTTTGTCCACTTGCCGGTAAAATCTGGGGTTCTGGGAAGGAGGGGGCGATAGCTATGGACCATGGGCAATGGCCCTTCAGGCTTATAAGTGGGAAGTGGATCAAATGGATGGAGAAATGGGAACTGGACCAAGTGAGAATTGGACCAAATGGTTGGACCAAGTGGATGTGGACAAAGGGATTGGACTAAATATAGGTGATATAGATTGGACCGAGTGGGGAAAGTTCTTAAAACGAGAATTGGACTAAATAAATGGCAGTGGACCAATGAGAAAGTAAACCATTAGGATTGGAGAAGTGTACCAAAGGAATTGGACCAAATGAACTGGACCAAGTGGGAAGTGGACCCCGGGAGTAGACCAAATGGATTGGGACCAAGTGGGACAGGGACCCAAATTAATTGGACAAATAGAACTGGACCGGGGAAGTACAGTGGACCCTGGGAGTGACCAATATGACTGGGAAGTGGACAAAGGAATGGACCAAATGGACTGGACCAAGTGGGAAAGTGGGACCTGCGTTGACCACTGGTTGTAATGTAGGTCCGGGGTGCAGACAGAAAATCCAAAATTACGAATTTCTTCTTGAGCAGATCGAATTTGCGCGCACGTCCCGTAAGTTTAGGCACACATATTATACTATAGGCCAACAGTTCAGATGATATCAAATATCAGTTCTTTGAGGGTTTAATTGGGGGGACGAGGCTGGCTGTGGGTCATCACCGAAAATGAGATATTCTGCAAATGACAAGATTTTGTCTGTATCGGGTGGATCACTGACCCGGGGATCACCGGTAGTGTTCTTAACATGGGCACAAACCAAAAACTATAGTAATAATTATGCTATCAAGCATATTTTCATTTTCCAATAGTGGAGGCTTGAAGAATTCACGCCATTAAAGCAAATTAGCAATTTTTTAAGAAGCGCCCCCAAGGTTTCAAAAAAAAATACTTGAGATTTTTACACGGGTTGCATTGGTAAAATGGCTAGTAAACCATTATACCTGTGAAGGGTTAAGCTCGAAAATGTTGTGTCTCACAAAGGAAGGAGGACATATTTTGTAATGAGATAATAATTATCGGGATCCGATCATTCAAACGGCTGCTGGGTGGATGGAAAAACGGCCCTTCCAATGTGAATAGCCGGGAGGAAATGTGCCATGTACGTGTCTACGCTCAGCCATGAGTTGTTTTGGTTCGGCAAATCAAGTTAGAGGGGATTTTCTCGAGGTGGCAATATTTTCCTCATGGGACGAACATAACGTAGCATTTCCAGCTCTGCCGTTTAAGTCAATCGAGGATCAAATTCTTATTACAAAATCGTGATTTTATGATAAATACGCCTTTTTAGCATTCTCGTTCTCGCAGGTCTAGTTCCTAGACAAGCACCCACGTAACTGTGCAAATATCAAATTTTGTAAAATGGGGCGGCTCTTCAACAAAGTGTGCCATTATTGCTTTAAGGGTAAATCAGTGGGTATATAAAACACTCTAACCTAAGTCCAGGCCCTCCTTCGGAACTAAAATGCGTGATGGCTCAAATGGCGGGTGCTCATTCGGTGCATTAAAACAGGAGGAGATTTTTTAGGATATGAATTTCTATCAAATTTCACTGGATCGGTTGCAGACCTCCTACCGAGAACGTTTGGAAGGTCTATTGGACAAAACACGGTGCAATAAGAAAACCGCCAAACCTTGGTTTGAACTTGCTGCTATCGTAATCGGCCCCATTGAAAACCATTGCTTGACTTGCTTGTCGTGCACGACAGAAGAAACTACTAAAACTGTTTTACTTTACTGTCAAAATTTAGGCAAACATTTTCCCAAGAATTTGATTTGGGTTTGAATAGTATATCCCAAGTGGTGGGTTAAAGGACACCCACTACTGAATTGGGTGGACGGGTATGAATTTGTCCCTGCAGGGCCCTACGCATTATTTTTTTGGGGGGGGGGGGGTGGCAAGTTGCGAAGACCTTTATAAAAGTGGACCAGTACTTTTGTGACTTTTTTCAAGTTTTTGTAACTCTCATGCACACCAAATGTTGACTTTCCTGTCGAAAAGTTTTGGCCTTTTTTATCAAAATATTCACATTGACACGGGGAATTGGACCAATTAATTGGGAGAGTGGGTGTTTTGACCAATTGCAAATGTTGGGTTGAAGTGTGACTGGACCAAGTGGGAAGTCAGTGCACCACATGGATTGGACATTAAAAAAAGGGGCGTGGTCCAATTTTAAAGTGAGACTTAGTTTTTAGCTTGATAGAATGGCCTTCCAAAACCCCAAAACCCCCATCTGTAACGTTTTTGGTGCCCGATCTTTCAAATCCATTTCATGATTTTTTATGGTGAGAGCTAAAAACATGATTTTTAATCCCATAATCTAGTCCTCCAATAGGCCTACTGTGTAAAATTAATATTGGTCGACCAAATGGGCACATTTTTGCTCATAACTAAACCCCTTCTCGACCTGCCTGAACTAAAAACATCCTTCTTTCGCCCTAGGATTTCACAGGATAAATGAAAAAAAATAGTAGCTTTATTGTCTATAACCAAACTTGTCCCACTTTGTCCCGGTACAATCTGGGGTTTTCTGGCCGAAGAGGCTATATCGATTGGACCATGGGCAATGGCCCTTCAGGCTCAAATGCATGAGGATGACACTGGCCCAATTGAGAATTGACCAAAATGGAATTGACAAGTGGGATGTGGACCCAAAGGATTGGACTAAATAGGTGGCAGCTATATATAGATTGGACTCGCGTGTGAAGTATCTAAAACCGAATTGGACTAAATAAATGGCACTGGACATGAGAAGTAAACCATATGGATTGGAGCAAGTGTGACACATGAATTGGGACCAAATAGAACTGGCAATTGGGAAGGACCCCGGAAGTATACCAAATGGATTGGGACCAAGTGGGAAGTGGACCCAATTAAATTGGACCAAATAGAACTGGACCGTGGGGAAAGTGCAGTGACCCTGGGATGGACCAAATGTTGAAGTCGACCACATGGAATTGGACCAAAGTGGAACTGGACCAAGTGGGAAGTGGACCCCTGTGTTGACCACTGTGTTGAATTCTGTCCGTTTTGCAGACAGAAAAACAAATTTACGAATTTCGTCTTGAGCAGATCGAATTTGCGCGCACGTAAGTTTAGGCACACATATTATCCTATAGGCCACAGTTCAGGATGATAATCAAAATCTCAGGTTTTCTTTGAGTAATTGGGGACGTAGGCGGGCTGTGGGCATCACGAAATATTAAGAAGCTATTTCCTGCAAATTTTAAAATATTTTGGTCTGTAATCGGTGGGATCACTGACCGGATCACCGGTATGGCTACATGCAGTACGCCAAAACTATAGTAATATTAGCTATCCGCACTATTTTTCATTTTCCAAAATCGTTGGAGCGAGATCAACGACGACCATTAAGCAATATTAGCCACATTTTTTTTGAAGAGCGCGCCCCCAATTTTTTCAAAAAAATTGAGATTTTTACACGGTTGCATTGTAACTTGGCTAGTAAACCATATACCTGTGAATGGTTTAAGCTCCGAAAATGTCTTTTGTCTCACAAAGGAGGAATGTTTGTTTAATTAGAATAATTATTATCGGGGATCCCGATAATTCAACGGCTGCTGGAAACGGCCTTCCATGTGAAATAGCCGGGAAATACGTGCCATGTACTGTCTACGCTCACCTTGTTTTGTGTTTTTTATTTGTTCAGGCAAAATCAATTAGAGGTTGTTATTTTCTCGAGGTGCACTATTAGAGCATCAGCCCAGAAGGTTTTGGTTAACTAACGAGATACCAAATCTGAACACGAGGAAAATCAGAGAAAATATAACTTTTTGCAATATGAAAGTCTGCCGGACCCGTTGTTGCGTGTACCCCCAGGAGAGGGGTAAGTTCTATGGGGTCAAATAATTTGGAACTACTCTAAATCTACTGAAATATCGCTCAAATATCCTTAAGTTACCAGGATTAAAAAATACATTGGTCACAAGACCAACACGCGTGGGTGCTTCCTTTCCCGAATATTCGGGAAATAGGCTAAAGGTCATTTGTTTTATTAAGAAAGGTCAACCCGTTGCAATAACCCAGATTTGTTTTTTGTACAAATAATTTTTTTTTTAAGGTTTATGATACTGAATCCCAATTATGAAATGATTTTGCACTTTCTTTCCGTCGGCTATCTTGTTGTTTAATGGAAGGGGTACAAAATTCCTTGTAGGACGCTATGGGGACGGGGACATTATACCCCTCCCTTATGAAAGTGAACACCAATCCTATGCAAAAATAAAAAGCATATTGGGGAATCATTATCATTAACTATGTTTTGTAATATTTTTTAACAAGAAATCTTTGTTGACAAGTGTTGACCTTTCTTGAATAAACAATGACCTTATTCCTATTTCCCAAATATCTTGGAAAGGAAGCAACCCACACACGTATGTGACCCAATGACTTTTTCACTCCTGGTAACCGAAGGAATAATTGAGCTATATTTCAGTAGATATTAGAGCATTCCAATTTTGACCCCATAGTAACTTTACCCCTCTCCTGGGCTACACGCAACAACGGGTCTCCCCGGCGACTTTCATCTTTTTTCCAAAAGTTAATTTTTCTCTGAATTTTCCGTATTCCAGCATTGGTATCTCATTCGTACTAACAAACCCTCATGGGCGCGGTCTATAGTTCAGCATGGACGAACATAAACGTATCATTTCCAGCTCTGCCGTTAAGTCCAATCTGGGATCCAAATTCTTATTCATTCAAAATCGCTTATTTTATGATAATACGCATTTTTTTTAGCATTCCGTTTCTCGCAGTATAGTTTTCCTAGACAATCACCAACGTGACTGTGGCCAAAATATCCAAATTTTGAAAATTGGGGGCGCTCTTCAAAAATGTGCCATTATTGATTTAAAAGGTAAGATCAGTGGGTTTATTATGAAACTAATCTAAAACCTAATCCATGTCCCTCCTTCGGAAACTAACATGCGTTATGGCTCAAATGGGCGGGTGGTGCTCATCGGTGCTATTTAAAGTGACGGAGGAGATTTTTTTATATATGAATGTTCTCGCAAATTTTTCACTGGATCGGTTGCAGACCTCCTACCCGATAACGTTTGGAGGTTTATTGGACAAACGGTGCAAAAGGAAACCGCTAACCTTGTTTTGAACTTGAATTGCTTGCTATCGTAATCGTTACCCCTAGAAACCATGCTGACTTGTCTGTCGTGCACGACAGAAACTACTAACTCTAAAGTCATCTATACATAAAACGGCGTATTCGGCTTATTCACTTCATGCAGGTTTGATCTAATACATTGGTAAGCATCATTCCAAATATGTAAAAACCTAGTTTCGATAAACACTATTGGTGCGCTTCTTTTTGGAATCTCCTCATGTCTCTTTATTCCCTCGCCCCATCCTTCGCCACTAACAAACCCTTGGCAGCAGGCCACATTCACCGGGCCGTATGAAGTAAACTTTTCAGACTGGCGAACTGGGCGGTTGGCCCAATACCTCACTGGGACCAAATACAGCCTATAAGCCTAATTTTATACTTCTAAAAAAAGAATGAAAAAGTGGACGGTTTTTTTGGAAATAAGTAAAACATTTGACCAAACAAATTCGTAATTATGTTATGCCAATTTTTCTATCAAAATAACCGTTGCAGCTAAAGTCACTGAAATTTCATTATGTTTGAACCAAAGTAGACGGAGTCCCTTCTTTTTCTGTATAAGCTTGCATTCAATTGTTACGACGGTTGCGAGGATCAGTTTTTTCGCTGGAAAAGCAATATAAGTTTTTTTTTGATGATTAAGTGACATAAATAGGGCCTAAGCAATCTATGAAACTTACTGCTGCCTTAAAGATTACGGACACAATTTCCGATCGATAACCAAGGCCATTTTTCACTCGCCTCAAAGATCTTCTGCATTTTGGAACAATGAAGTAATTGTAAAAAACAACCACCACTTTTCTTTTTATTGTGTTTTTAGTTTTCTTTTCTTTTTCTGGCAAAAGTAAAATCTACGGCCTGAATTAAAGCAATGGTTGCACTTTGGTGCATACAGTAGCTTCAGTATTCATGATCTATACCGGTAGACTCTTATTTATTATTTTTTTCGGTGTTTTTAGATTAATGGTACTCTTTCGAACACTTTAAATGATGATATAGCATGCAACGTTTTGTGGGTGTCAAGTTCTGCACCAGGAGTCCCATTCGCAAAACTCCGTCTAAATCTACGTGCATACTATGCCATGCTTGACTGGACCGATTTATCCAAAGCACTGTGACCAAGTATAAATGGTCTATTATTTTGACATACACGTTGCACATGAGCTAAGTATGCAACGTAGTGTTACGTATGAGTTTCGCAAACGGACCCAGCCCATTCCCCTACAAGCCAAATAGACAGCCCCGATAGACACAGACAATGGTGGCCAAGCCACATTCAGTTTTTCTTCTGAGTTTGCCAAAATAGAATCAAAAAATAAATTACATCCATTCATGACCTCCGTCGCCATCCATTACTCATACATAAACATCAACATAACTCTTATGGTGGGGATGATTTGGAATAATAAAATTTTGCCTGTTAAAAACTATTTCAGGAATTTTTTGTCAGGATTGACATATCAAGGGGGGTGGGGAGTCGGATTTTTTTGGCCATCCACTCGAAAATTAGCACTCTATATAAATGCCCAGTAAACTATATAATATAGTATAGATTCTATGGTGTTTAGAGTCATGACTATACGGTCATTTTTTCTGGTCCCTAACTGTGCGACAAAAACGTTTTACTGCAAAGGCCACACCCATAAAACAATCTTATACGTTAGTTCATCACGAAAAAATGCGATCAACTATGACAATCCGTTCTTGGAAAGGAAATTTGAGCAAACTGGGGTTCGACAAGAGCCAGATCCTGTCAATACGCGTCGGGTAATATTGTGTTGCATGAGCGCCGTAGTCTCGTGTACGTTTGTATACGTTGTGCTCGGACCTCGTGAGTCCATAGGCGTTGTAGGACCCCATATCATGAGATGAGACTAAATTTGGATAAAATCAACGTTCTCACAATTCTAGGGGGATTTTGAAATGGCGCGAAAGTGAATTTCATTCAAATGCATTTTTCTCCCAAATTTCTTTTCTTCTACGACCTAAAAGTTCCGCAGAACAAAATTGCTTAAATGATGTACCTTCTTCAGTGGCCTATGGTAGAAATTTAATGAATTCATCATGCGGTTTTGGAGGAATCAATCAGCATATGAATGCCGAGTTTAGAGGGATTTTTTTCCAAGAGCTCCACATGAGCCTGGCAAACCTCCAAAGTCCCAAATCTAGTATCGAACATCAGGCGGCCTCCCCCTGGAACATTTTAAACCAATGCCATGAAAAGTCTAATTGGGATTTCTGTGCCCTCCCACGGTCCTTGGTAAATAGGACAGCCACCTAAATCATTGATCCTAAATCATCGGGCCGGGAATAGGACACTCGTCAGAGAATGGATTGCGTACTGCAACTGATCTGCATGACAATCTGTAGCTCCTATTCGCCAGTCCGTGCGTGGCGCTATTACGCACGCTAACGACGTCACCCACCCGGTTACTTCATGAATCCGTTTATGCATAAATCTTAATGTAGCTTTTCGAAAATGGTGGCGCTATCACCATCGTAATCGAAATCAGGGGGGCGGCCAAATAGCGTCCGTTTTTGCCGTTCCCATGGGTTTAGCACGTAATCACGAAACTGACAATCTTAAATCGAAAATATGTTTTATTATCAATATTTTTCCACTCAAAATCCGTTGGAGTTGAAGAATCCCAAACTCCAGTGGTAAGTTTTTTTTTTGTATGAAAACGTTACAAACGGGATCCATTTTGAACGAGCTTGCTTGACCTCATGTTCACTCGCAGGGTCATCGCTATTTATTGCTGCGGACCATGTACCAGACCCGGTACCAGGTAGCCTATTCACACCGTGGATTGGATTCGTTGACCTGCGTGTAGCAATCCCCCCCATTCGGTCCGGTCTTTAAACACGATTTGAGATAGTTGTTGCTAGCACATTAGGCAACACCGACTAAGCCACGGGCAATAGATCGTCGCGCCCGTACTGGAAGTCCACTCGCCACGCACTGATCTATTTATAACGTGCGTAGCCGTGACTTTCCATTCCGGTCAACTGTTCAGGGGGACTCTCCAATGACTCTCGTTTCGGCAGTTTTGCGCTAAATGAATGAAGTCTTGCTCCGCCACCGGCCTGATCGAAATTGTCAGGGGAGGGCGGCCAGAAATCCCAATTTCAGACAAATCGCCTTGGTTTTAAACACGTAAAAGCGAATCCTTGACGAAAAATTCTGATTTTTTTCTTCTGCCGAGCAGAAGATTAATCCTGGATTGACCAAACCCTCATGCAGTGGTTCACAGTTCTTATTGTGTGTAAACAGACCATCTATTGTTTACCCTTCGCAGCTGTTATGCTACTGTCTGTTGAGTTCAAGAGGTCTCATATTTCCATACATGGCCATGGTCAGTGATTACAACCATACTGCACCAATAGTGATAGTGACATTCTCTGCTTGCACTATATGAGACTAGTTCTAACCTAAAGGTAGCTTATGTACAGGTGTTATGATTTTGGTTGGGTCAGATTGCAAAATTTTGCTTGGACAAATTAACGGTAGAATGACTTCTATAGCCAATTTATATCCAAAATAATACTTCCCATGTTAAAGATACAAATGTGGTACGGCAACTAATTGTCTGTATGTAATTTTAACATCTGATAGCATGGAACTATTTCATTAGCAGAACTAATATTCATGAGTGGTAAAACGCACAACTTTTGTACAGAAATGTATGACAGGTATTACTACTCAATAGTGATTTGCCTTTGCACAAGATAAGAAGTTCCCTTTAAAAGGGAGGTATGGTAAACTGAAGCTGTGTTCCATGCAATGTGATTTCTACTTCAAAATAATACCAGCAGTATAAGAAAAAAAAGTAACATGAAACTGGAATATCTTTTGTTTCACAATAAAGGTTGATCATTATGATTGCTGCTTGGCATAGTATTTATTAAAATATAGTGTACCAAAATCAATTTGTTGTTCCATTTACAATCCATGGCACTAAAAATGCAGAAGATTGTCCTTGTTAAAGGATCGTCTTGTTTTATATGTGTCAAGGAATATTTCTTATTCCAAAACAGTTGGAGTTGAAGAATGATCAACTCCACTGGAAAGGGATATTTTCTGATTTTTTTTGTATTAATAACGAACGGGACGAGGGTCGATGCTAGTAATGGGAACACCTATACATGACCGACCCACATCAAATCACCCAAGTTGGTGTGGGGTTTGTAATCCGTATTGCTGTAATTTCTTTTGAAATATTTGGTGAATTGCATAATAGGATGTCACAACAGTCATTTTTTCTGAAATACCCATGCAATCAATGTTGAAAAAGTGTTAGTTAAAAAATGAGAAAACAAAAAACCACAGCATTTATTTTCATCTGAGTTCAGGTTTTAAAAAGCAAAAAAGATAGTTTATAATACCTGCTCAATGGTGGTACTGATTGGGGAAAACCATAAGTCAAAAAACAGTTGTGTTGAAAATGCAGAATCGAAATCAACGCCAAACCTGAGACAATGGCACAACATATAAAAGAGCAGCTGTTTTGTGGGTCCCAGGCCTTTCAGGTAACTGGCGGGGTGAGTTCGACATCCGATTTTGCCAATTTGGATATATCCTTATGACGATAGTTATGAATACTCATGAAGAAATTAAAGTCGAGATCAATTTGTATATTTTTCTTTTACTCAGAGATTGTAACATGTTCTCAATTTGCCCAGTTTGCTCATTTTTGCGTATTTAGGAACTTTCTTGGAGTCCTTTTTTAAATCTTCAACACATGGTGACATGGTCTATATTTTGTCATCTTCTCCCAGTTTTATGTTAAAATCAAACAGGATCATCCGCTCGTTTTGATTTGTTTCATTTCATTTCGGTGCCATGATGGTTACCAGCCATTTCCATAGGCCCTGAACATTCCAGGCAAGGCCTTGAATGCAAAATATTTAAACATCTGTAACTTTTGAATGTTCAATGGATTATTTATTTTGTTTTATTAAAACGATTTTTTGTGTTCTTTTATCAATATGGAAGTCAAAAGCCTTTGAATACTTGAATAAGTATCATATCTTAAGCTATAATGAAGGGCCTTGGCCGCCACCGCCTGGAAATTGTCCTATGGGCATTTGTACAACAGTGTCAACCGCTGCCTAAATGGCGCCATCATACGTTTACGTTTTTCTTGGCCAGACTGGGCTAGTCCGTTCAGAAATCAGAGGTATACAGAATCAGAACATATTTATGACATTCACTAACACATAGTACAGTCAATTTCAAAACAGAATTACTCACGGATTACAAAGTTTACCTATTTCCGGGACAGAGAAGTGTTATCACAGTTACGTGCACTAAAACATGAATTAATAAAAGTGAACACTGATTTAAAGACACTATCATTTCGTAGCACCCTAATATGTAACAAGATATCCTTTTCAATAGAAAGACTATAAAAGCTGTAAATCTCACTTAACTCTTTAAATAAACGTTCGCGTTGAGAGTTATACTTCGTACATTTCACAACAAAATGAACTTCCTTCAATATCCAGTAAATCACACACCTTACAAATGTTGACTCGAAGGGAAGGGTTTTGTCGGTTTTGAAACTGAAGACCCCTTTTCAAAACCCATAAGGGTGTGAGCACTTAATTTAAGGTTGCGTACAAATTAAGTCTATAGGCCATCCCGAACAGCCACAAGATTTCATAACAAACGAGCATCTAATTTTTAAAGCAAAAGTCCTTAGTTTTAAAACGGCAGTAGGTTCTGGAGTTTAGGTTAGATGTATTGAAGTGGTAGACAAAGACTAATATAAAGATTATTAAGACCAGTATGAATAGTACTAGATATGTTAGATTTGTTACAGATATGGGTGCTCCCAAATATAATATCCTACCAATCAGTCTGAGTACACTCTGAATTAGAAGACACAAGTAGCATTGTAGGTAACACACAGTTTATTATCAGAAGTGCATTAACAACACGGCGTTTACATTCTGATAACAGCGATTGTTTAAATGCACCAATATTTAATGGAAGACAAACATGGTATAAAATGGGAAACTAACCGAAATCACCCTGACATGCATGATTCGTTGCATTACGATGAACACCAAGAATAATTTACTTTCCAGGTTAATATGCAGTAATTCCCTGGATTCTTACACAAAGCGTTGTAAAATTACGCGTAATTAAAATTTTTTAATAAAATATGGGCCAACTTCACATTCATAACTCAAAATGGTTGAATGAGAGACTCAAACAGTTTGAAATGCATTTATGGAATGATTACTAAATATCCGAATCTAAAATAAAGCTTTGGAGCTTTACACTTCAGTCTAACCATAGCCTTTGCAAAGAGCCTGAAGGGGTAAAAAAAATCCCTAGATAACAATACTCATTTACAATTTTAGCATGACATTACCATAATGAAAGGAAAAATTATCTAATATACGACCACGGGTGTTAAAAAATCATAACATTGGATGGGATCAATATTACAGAAGTTTCATCCTTTTAAAATAGCGATACAAATATGCAGAGCACATTGGAGGACCTTAGCACTTCTTAGATATTATAATCAAATCATCTGCATACATGAGACAACTAATTAGAATCGTTTACTTAAATGGGTCACAAAAATCAGAAATATTTCAGGTAGTCACTGAATATGAAGATTAAATAAAAATGGCCTAAGAATGCACCCTGCTTTACACCAACAGAAGTAGTAAAATCATCAGTAATTTTGTTAGCATGCTTAATGGCAAAGAAAACAGAGTCCTAAATATCATGATAACACTTAAAAACTCCTCTACACCTACCCCAATACCATTGTGATACATTTTATAGAAAAGTGCCCTGCACCAATGTGTCAAAAGCGGCGAAAAATCAATAAAACAAACACAAAAGATGAGATTTGGTGCCCTGGTTGATGTATTATTTATCGATCAAGTCTTTAGCCTAAAAGATGATAACTTGGTTTTTTTTGTAAACGTTGAACTTTTCTGAAACCAATTTGATTTGGTGGGACTAATATTATGTTTATTTGAAAAAGAAACTACGATTGTGCAAAACAAGACAGAACAGTTTACTTAATGCTAGAAACTGCATCCTCTATATTCTTAGCCATATTTGGTTCACACCTTTTTAGGTATACTGTCAAGTACTCGACGCCAAGAGAGGGGGAATTTACCAGTTTAAAGATCCAGTTAAAGATCTTAGTAATGATAGGCCTCACCCAAGAAAATGATAACCTCTTGAAGCATTTCAGTACGGATTCCATCGGTACCTGGAGCTTTACCCCTTTTTAAATGAGGGACGCTGCATCAATAACCTCACTTAATGTAATATCATAATCAAGTCTTTTCAAAAGAAGATCGAAGTTGAATCTATTAACTAAATCATTAAAATTAGCATCTGGATGAGAAAGGTTTCTGTTCATAAGGCTCGGAAAAAGTGATCCCACCAATCTTTTGCTGATAGAGGAGTATGTTTTTCCAAAGGGGTAGATACTTGGCCTTGGTCACAGAGCGAAGAGTATATCTTCCAAAAGGCTGTTGATATTTTTTTCAACTTTTCTAACCAGAGAAATACAAAATTTATATTAAATAAAGAACTTTACAAATTTAGGAGGTTCTTATATTTCTTCTGCAAAATGCGAAACTGCTGATATTAAAGTAAGATACCAGGATTTTCTTATACAGGACCCAAGAGACTTAATTATTCGATCATTTTGATACAATCAGCTCATACCCTTTTTGGTGTTTTTCTTTGTTGATTTTCTACAACACCTTTTTGTATCCGAAACCGTGAGCACTCTATGCTTTAGTATTCATTACCGTACAAATGAATACGCTGCGAGAATTTTTTTATCGCAGTTGATCCCCCATTCCCCGGGTATATTTGAAGCATTTGGCCCTCGAAACGGGAAGTTATAAATACCTGAGACTATCCCAGAGTTCGAATATTGCATCTAATCACGATTTTTTACCCGCTTCGTGTCAAATATCAAACGACTAGAAGATGCTTCTCAAAGCCTAAACTGTCTTCCAGTGCGGATCAACAAAAGACTGACGTCACGGCTAACTACGGGGTTTCCATGGAGTCCATCTGAAGACTTCGTGTTCCCACTGACCTCGCCACCGAGCGCGGATGGCTAGGTCACAGGGGACGGACACAGGAGGAACGAGGCGAGGGTCCTTCAGATGGAACCTATGCGAGAGGGTCAGTCACGAGAATCTCTCCGTGCACATGGGAAAACTTTCTTAACCCGAAAAAACAAGATAGAGACATAATTGCTACTGGTGCTGTGCGCAATAAAATTTAGATAAGAGTTCAATGCAGAGCTGTAGGGAGACGAAATAGGAGTAAATTAAACTAAAACTGCGCCAATTACATCATTGTCACCCTCGGGCTCGCCGCCCCGGTGGCGTAGTTTTCCGAGGTGAGCGTGGCTTCGCCAGCCACTCGTTGCGTAGTTTTCCGAGGTGAGCAGTTGATATACTTTAGGATGGGGCGGATCCTGTGAATGGAGGTGGGTATAGTACCGGGCAGTGCCTTTACGTCGTTTTTTGAATTGGTGGTCGGTGATTCGTAAATATGAAATGCAAACAAGATTGATAATGACTCGTCTGACATGCCCACAAAGTCAGTAGGACTCAGTTGTAGGGGGTATGAATGATACTGTCGAAATGTTTCTCAAACTGGGCAAAATATTTCCCAAGAGGTTCATTGTGACATTGGGTTGCTTTGGCGTTTGAATTAGAGAATAAAGGTATGAGTTTTGGGAACCGGGACTCTCTTTTTACACGAAATGAACCTCCGGCTTCGGGCCGCGTTCTTCCAGGCTCTTATCATTTAAAGCTATTCAGGTCATCTTTAACCATTTTGCGATGCTGTACGGCTTAATTACAAGAAGAGAAAGGGACTGCCATCTTCACCATTGATTGATTGATTGTTGATGTTTTTTTTTTGAAACAATCGAACAACAAGCTTGAACGGCACGATCATACGCAAGACGAGAAGCAACCTAGCCTTTCGGATGAGAATGCTCGCGATACGAAAGTAGCAAAACGCGGTTATTATGCCGGCGAGCGCTTCAAACTAAAAATACCTTCAAATTTAATACGAGCGTCGTTAACTACCTGGGGTCCATTTAAACGAATTGGAACCCGGCATGAGCCAATGAACTTGCGTACATTTTCACAGCTGTTGTTAAAGGGGCAACGGAGAGTTCCAATAAGGTGTCCTAAAAATAAAAAAATCGGAAAGAGCTGATTTTGCCTGATTTTTTTGTAAGCTTTCCATAAACAATAACCCCACTGAAAGGATTACGCGGGAAAGGTTTCTTGGTACAAGAAAAAGAAATTTTGAAAGTTCTAATTTTGATAGGAGCAAATACGGAAATTCAGCTAGGCTATGTTTTATATTGCAATATAAGCAAATCAGAATCACCTTTTTCTCTCTTTTTTAAAGGCATTCTGTAGCCAAATCACAAGGTAAGCAATCTATTGGAGTGTTCTAGTTTATATGAAATTTCTATTCTGACACAAGATTTGGGTGGCCTCATAAAAAATTCTCTTGTTGCACTTTAATAAGAATATGTAATCCCCAGACGGGTGGTAGTGGTGGGCACCCCATCTTAAGTTATGATCTTGAAAGCCACGCGTATTGTAAATTACTGACGACCCCCACCCCCCCCCCCATTTTCACTGGCACATTTTTTCACAAAATATGAAAATTCTCAATTTGTCTTAAATGATATAGTCCAGAGGTCTGGCCATTGTGAAGAACCGAGATATATTTTACACATAAAAATAACTACCCCAAAACAGATAGGGACAATTGATATGAGGATAAAGAAATCCTGGTAATTTGTAGGCCATTAACTTAAAGTTTTCCTACTTAAAAAAAATGTGGTTATTACATGAATATTTGTGATCGACTCAATGATATTAAAAACCACAAAGGTTATAGGACCAATCCAACAGAAGTGGGAAATTTTAAGGTCAGCGTGCAGCAGCTGCTGACAGGGCCCCCCCAAAAAAAATCAATGCTTCTCAGGGCCCCTAGGGAACACCTTAGTGCACTAAAGTGCGATATTTCGTTGATTTGTGACACTAAAGGGCCCCACCCTACCGTAAGTTGCTGACAGAGCCCTTTTCCTTAAGGCGGTTTTTTGTGATCCACAACTCGTTTCACGCCCGATTGCCTCACAGAAAGTTGGTTTTATTATCATCTGAAACGTTACTTAGGTAATATGTGTACCAAAAAATCTTACGTGAAAAATTCAGTCGTATTCTGTAAGAAATTTGCCAATTTTGTATTTTTTTGTCCGTAAACGGACAGAATTACAGCACAGTGGGAGGAAAACCCGCATATTTGCTTTTGAACACAAAACCGCAAGAAGATCAGGGTCAACCAAATATTTTTGGGAAATAGCTTTTATAAGCTTTTCACGGGGATATCTATAGGGAACCATGAATAAAAAGAAGGTGTTGTGGCTTTGTGCTGCATTCACGAAATGCACCTTTAAATCCGCCACTGGAACAAAACAGTTGTGCCAGTAGGCTGGGAAAAACATGCATTTTAACGGCGTTTGCCCGTGTTCTTGTGGTTAAACGCCCAATTTTAACGTCTGCTGAATTAACGTCACGCCGCGCAGTTAAGTAAAATTAAAAATCGTTCTATGTTTACCCATAAGGAAGTGATTTGGTCGTAATTCATTTGGGTTTTTCAAGGGGCTTTTATTAAAAGCTTTACAACCATGCAAAAATTCCGATCTTTGAAAAATCTTGAGGGACCACTATTTTTCAATGGGGCCCAGGCTCTCTTTTAAGGCATCGCGTTGTCACCCAAAACAAAAGACCCCATATTTCTTTGAAATTTCACCCAAAGGGACCCCATATTTTGTGAAAATTTTACTACTGTCACCCAAAAACCCCTATTTTTGGTGAAAATTTTGAAAACTTTCACCCAAAGACCTATTTTTCAGAAAATTTGCAAAAACCTCGCTCAAAGACCCCGGCAAAGACCCCATTTTTTTCAAAAAGTTTGCAAATTTTGTCACTTGGAAAAGCCCATATGGCATATTTCGGGGTAATTTGGCTGTCACCAAATGGATTGGATCAAGTGGGAAGTGAACTAAATGGATTGGACCAAGTGGGATGTGGACCAAGGGATTGGACCAAGTGGGAAGTGAACTAAATGAATTGGACCAAATGGGGACTGGACCAAGTGGGAAGTGAACCACATGGATTGCACCAAGTGGGAAGTGGACCAAAGTAGCAAAGGGATTGGACCAAATAGCTAGGATTGGACCAAGTGAGAAGTGGACCAAATGAATAGACCAAATGGGGACTGGACCAAGTGGGAAGTGGACCAAATGGATTAGACCAAGTGGGAAGTGGACCGGGAAGTAGACCAAATGAATAGACCAAATGGGGACTGGACCAAGTGAGAATTGGACGAAATGGATTGGACCAAGGGAGAAGTGAACCATGTGAATTAGACCAAATGGATTGAATCAGGTGGGAAGTGAACTAAATGGATTGGACCAAATGGGGACTGGACCAAGTGGGAAGTGAACCACATAGATTGGATGTAGCGGGAAGTGGACCAAAGTAGCAAAGGGATTGGACCAATTAGGTAGGATTGGATCTTTAAGTGAAAAGTATCTAAAATGAATTGGACCAAATGGGGACTGGACCAAGTGGGAAGTGGACCAAATGGATTAGACCAAGTGGGATCATGTGGACCAATGGGATTGGACCAAATAGGTAGGATTGGACCAAGTACGGGCCAGTATGGTGACCAGGGATTGGCCACATTGACCCCTGGCATTGACCTGGGGAAAGTGGACCAATGGCACATGGGGAAGTGGATCAATTGTTTTGACCAAATGGAATTGGACCAAGTAGGGAGTGCACCACATGGATTGGACCAAGTGGGAAGTAGACCAAAGTTCAAAGGATTGGACCAAATAGGAGGATTGTATCTGTTATATAAGTGAAAAGTAATCTAAAATGAATATTGGTTCATCTGGTTCATATCTATTTGTTTAATACACCAAATACACTTTGGACCAGATTGACATTAGAACCAAATGGATATTAGACCAACATGGATATGAGACCAAAATTTAGGTATTAGACCAAATGAGTATTAGACCAAATGGGGGGGTATTAGACCAGATGGATATTAGAACAGATGGATATTAGACAAAATGGGATATAGAACAATTGGGTATTAGACCAAAATGGATATTAGACAAAAATGATATTAGACCAGATGGTATTAGACCAATTGGCAATAGACCAATTCGGTTATAAACGATATGGATATTAGACGTTATGAGATTTAGACCAGATGGATATTAGACTACATGGCTATTAGACTAAATGGTTATTAGCTGTAACTGGTTATTAGATTAAATGGTATTAGGCCAATTGGAGTTAGTCAAATGCGCCATGGACCTAAGTGGGATTATCTAGCCCAAATGGCAAGCACCAGAAATGTGTGTCCTAAAAAAAATTCATCCTGTCCCTTCATCAGTTACCAGTTTACATTTAGGTCGTAGTATCCTTGACTGAATTTTTGTAACCCCTCTCTTTCCCATGGGATATATCACCGTTGGTAACTTTATGTCAATTATTTTATTTATTAAACAAAGCTAAATATCAGTCATTGCCATCCTTAATAGAGAAGGTGACAGTTTGCAACTTCAGGAAGCACATGACATGTGATGTAATGCTAGCCTTGATGTGCGCGATTTTCAAGAATTCAAGATCTTATTATATTAAAGGATGGATGTGCCCGATTTAAGATATGAAGTTTTCATCGTGATAGATTGGCCTTCATTCCCAAAAAATCCATCTATTAAAGTTCGCGCCGCCCGATATTTCAATGCCGTTTTGATGCGAGAGCTTAAACGTGATTTTGTAAGCCCCCATAGAGTACCTGTGTAAAGTACTATTGGTCGGAACCAAAAAATAGGGAACAGTTTTTGCCTCATAATTCAACCAAACATCCTTTGGTACTAAGATTTCACAGGGTAAATGAGAAAATTAGTAACTTTCTTCTGATACCAAATGTTGACCCTTCCGAGTACAAATATGGGCTCTTCTGGGGACGAGGATATAGCGATCGGGACAGGACCTTTAACCAACTGACATATGGTCTGAACAAGTGGCGCATGTGTTGATTCCAGAAGGAAAGGGTATTACAGGGTGTCTCGAAAGAAACGTTAACCTCCGGGAAACGGACAATTTTGCTTACTTAATCAATCTTATCCTTGTTTAAGCTTGAGTTTGTATATGAAAAATATGTACCTTGATGAACAATGTGACAACAAGAAATAAAACGGTTTTGGAATAAAATAACCAACAATGGACTATTTCCCTAAAAAATTGTTTGCTAACCATACTTTGTCCACGGCTAGCATTAGCAGAGGGAAACCATGGATGCAAATATCCCCAACAAAAAATGTTCAAAGACAATCCTGGCCAATAATACTCTCAAATTCCAAGGTCCATTACTGGTTCCAGAGTTTATTGTTCAGTGCTCTACGCACTGCAGAATCATTTGCGGATGATTGTCCTGTTCATTTACGACCACATCTCTATCAACTTGCACCTTTTTCGTAATCTTGCCACCATGCTCCGCATTTTACTCGTTTCACATTGATTGCCATTCTTACTGGGAATCCTACTTTGAAGAAGAAAAACGTTTTTTTAACATTCACGATGAACGTGAGTCCTGTAACCCCAAGAGGCAGTTCAGGTAGAATGGCAATTGGGAGTTGCGCCCCAATGCCATTATTTGGGAAGTGCGCTTTAACCAATTTCATATTGCATTATGATGAGAGAAAGGAGTGATATGTTTTAGGGTCACTTCATGATGAAGAACAAATTAAGTGATGTTTCAGATGCGTTTTGGATTACATGTGAACAAATTATTAAATCTGAGGAGTTACAAAGCCATAAGATTACATGTGCATGTTTATCTGCTATTGCTAGCAGTGGACCAAAGTGGTTTGCAATAATTTTAGGGAAATAAGTCAATTGTTTGGTGATTTTTTCACTGTTTTCTGTTGTTTTCACCATATGTTTCAAAAGGTACTATTTTCTTAATATAAAGCTTAAACAAGAATAAGAATATTAAGTTAGCCAAAGTTGCCCGTTTTTGGAGGGTAACATTCTTTCTGAGACATCCCTGTGACAGAGTTCCATGGAGCAATTCCACTTTATGATTCCATTTTTTACATAAAGAGCAAATACTATCTTTTATTCTCAATGTTACTTAGTGTGATTGTTTAATTAATCACCAAAAAATATTTCCTCGTTCATTTTTAAAAAGACAAATCACCCCCCCCCCCCATGAGACCAAATAGCGTTGTGCGGCGTGTAACCAATGCGTAAACGTGGATGTGATAAACACTCTTCCAATATCATTAGGCAATAACAGTAGTTAGAGCGAGCGCAGACTAGCTCCGCCAATTAGACGCGAGCGCAGACGATCCAACAGGGGAATGCGACGCGCAGGAGAACAATCCATCCAGCGGAGCCAGCGGCAGAACATAACCAGCGGAAGCGTTCGCCGAAGGAGATCCACGCAGGAAAGAGATATTGTTATTGTTATTAGTTTCGTTCCCGAGCGCAGATACTCCCCCGACGGATTATTTTCTGCGCTCGAGCGCAGGATTTTCCTCGCTGCTATATAGTGACGGAGGTGTTTCCTGCGATCGGACGCAGATGCTCTCCGCCGCGGATTTTCTGCGATGAGCGCAAGAATATTGTCCCTCGCCTATATAGTGTCGGATTTGTTTCCTGCGCTGCGAGGCGACGCTCCGCCGACGGATTTTCTGCACTCGAGCGCAGGATTTTTCCCTTCAATATATAGTGACGGAGGTGTTTCATGCGATCGGGGCAGATGCTCCGCAGGATTCTCTGAGCCGCTTCGATGAGCGCACAGATATTTCCCTCGCTATTTATACGTGTCGGATTTTATTGTTTCCTGCGCTTGGGCGCAGACAATCCGCCGGACGGAATTTTCTGCGCTCGAGCGCAGACACTCCACTATCGGATGTTCTGAGGAGGGGGCGCAAACCTCCAGTAGGGATTCTACCTAATTAATGAGATTTTAATGAAGAAAAATTTTAACAGTATTTGGAAAAATTTTGTAATGATATTGGTAAAAATTTAATAGTGTTTGCCGGCAATACTGTTCATTTGCCGACACAGTCGCTACGATAGCCGGGTATCGGCCAAAGCATAACCAAGCCATTTTTTTTAAAAATTGGTTGTGTTGTCGGCAAATGGACAGTTGTCTGGCAAACACAAGGACTCAAAATCCCCATTAAAAAATGGTCTAGGAATGCCCCTGCCCCTTCCTGGTACTGAATAAAAATGTTATGCATTGGTTCATATGGGACATGCCATTGCCTATTTTTCAATTTGTCTTAATAATAGCAACAAAAACCCATCTTCTTTTTATTAAACCAAATGAATTGTTGACTACCCAAGGCCATCTAGTAATAATGTACATCTAAAAAGGTCAAGCTGAGGACAGGTCCTGTCTTGTCTATTCATCCCCTATTCATAAAGTGGTCTATCTCAGACCAAAGGACAACATAATCCTGTGTTAATATAATGGACGTTACATTCAGTTGCTTGTTTTACTTTATCTATTTTTTATATGATTGTATTTCTCCTTGACATGTAAAGGTGTAGGGAAATTTTACCGAGTTTGTAAGTCTTTTTTTTTTCTATTTGGCCTGCATTGTGGCCAAGTCTTTGTTTGTGAATTTTGATCCCAAAAAAGGCATATTTCCCGGGAAGATAGGTCACATTTCCCATAGATGTCCCACCATCTTTATGTATTTCTTTTTTCTTTCTCTCCAGGGAAGGAGCTTCCTAGATCCCCCCACTTTTTCCCACCTGCCCAAATATGCATGTCATTTTTAATGAGGGCATTTTAGGGTCCCTAGCTCATCTTCCCAATGTTTAAAATTTGAGATTTATTTGTATATATCACCTGAACCATTGGGCCTAAGTATAGTATGTGTGTCTAGGCCTTATATTACTTGCAGATTTGATCTACTCCAGATAAGTTCACAATTTTGTATATTTTTTCTGTATGGATAGAAAGTGGCCTATGGAGTACTATAGGATTTTTGTATGAACATTTGTTTATGGCCAAGGGCTTTTTACATTTCACATTTGCCGTACTTTCTACTAATTGTTCTTACAAAATAAATCATAAATATCAAATTCGGCCTGAAATTGCATGATTTTTTACTACTTTCAGTGTTCGTCATGCTAACTCTTTATGGCCATGTGATGCATATTGACCAATCATATACGCCATTCATATGAGGTAAACATGAACATGGTTCATGAATATCAAAAACGACCAAAGAATAAACTTAAATTTTGAAGATAACCTTTTCTGTAGGATATCTATGAACCATTAACAAAACTTGGACTACTAATTGCAAAATGTCACCTTTAAAACAAATGACATTGCTTAAATTTTTCAAACACAGCTTTACATGGCACTCAATTTGAAGATGATCTGAAGTAATTTGGTGTGTACTATTTGGTACCTTAGAACTTAAAGTGTTCGGTAGCCCGCGGAATTCAAAAAGGGGTCATTGAGTGCCAATGAAGATCAGTCAGTGAGAAATGATAAAAATTTGGCTCAATCACAATACAATGTATAAAATTACAAATTTTTCAGACAAATTGAAAGTTGTGTGAAATTAGGGTTTTTTTTTAAAAAGGTTGAAAGAATTCCATATGTCATCCCTTTAACACTTGTACATAAACAATTATTTTTTATTTATGGCCCTACACAACAACCCCTAACCTAGGCCAAAAATTGAAAAAGAATTTGCCTACATGTAGAACCCCAGGGGGGTCCATATGGAACTCTGCCAAAAGGTTTCTTCATGACAGATCATTGAACCTGTGTTCAAATGATGTTCAAAAGAGCAACACAGAATAGATGACGCGTCTTTGGGTGAGAGCAAATTGACGTGTCGGTGCCATGGGGGGGGGGGGCAGGGGGGCTTCCCCCCCAATTTTTTCTTTCTCCCTAGTTTGCCCCCCTGTCCAAAGAAAATGGGGGATTTTTTTTAATATAATTTGTGTTGCAATACAAGAACCTAGTTGAAGTCACTGTTTTCCAAATTTGTTAAAAATCTCCAATATTTGATACTTTTCCCCGTAAATTTCACTTTTTTTTGCCCCCCCCAAAAAATGTCACTTTGCCCCGTTTGCCCCCCCCCAGAAAGAGGTCTGGCGTCCGCCACTGCAAATTGAAAACACTGTAAAAAGAGTGTTTAGAAAGTGTTGCAACATAGTGTTTTAGGTATTTATAATGTCAAATATCTAAACACCTAATTTCAAATAACCAAAACATGTTAACATTTTTAAACGTTTTTGTTTAGATAGACGGTGTTAAACTCTTTAACTAAAAGTTCAAAATGTTTAAAACATGGTACAAATATTGTTTAGACCGGTGTATATTTCTAATCACGGTTTTTTACAGTGAAGGGGTCAATACCGTTGAACATCTCATTATCTATTTTCAGACTTTTTTTCTGCACTCCCACCTTTACAACAACTGACAATTTATCTCTAATTTTTGGACTCGTAACTCAGAGATTTTCAAGAAAAGGCCACACTTTAGAAAAAAAAATCAGCAATCTTAAGCAAGAAAAGATTGTTACTTGGAAACAAAATCTGTGACTGATAAAGTATTGCGGCATGCATCGTAATTATAAAATCTTAAGCAAGAAAAGATTGTTACTTGGAAACAAAATCTGTGACTGATAAAGTAATGCGGCATGCATCGTAATTATAAAATACAGCTATTTGTGTTAAAAAAAAAAAAAAAAAAAAATAGTGTTTAGGTATTTATAATGTCAAATATCTAAACACCTAATGTCAAATACCTAAACATGTTTAGATTTTAAATGTGTTTGTTTAGATATAAGGTGTTAAACTCTTAAACAGATATTTCAAAATGTTTAAAAACATGGTACAAATATTGTTTAGAAAGGTGTATAATTTCTAATCACTGCTTTTACAGTGAAGGGGTCAATACCGTTGAACATCTCATTATCTATTTTCAGACATTTTTTTCTGCCACTCCCCACCTTTACAACAACTGACAATTTATCTCTAATTTTGGACTCTAACTCAGAGATTTTCAGAGAAAAGGCCATCAATTTAGAAAAAAAAATCAGCATCTTAAGCAAGAAAAGATTGTTACTTGGAAACAAAATCTGTGACTGATAAAGTAATGCGGCATGCATCGTAATTATAAAATACAGCTATTTGTGTTGAGAAAGAGTACCCATGCATTCATTTAAATTGACTTTGAAAGATATTTTGTTTAAAAACGAAAACCAATTCCAAGAATCGATTTACAGCATTGAAAGTCTAGTTATGCAAAAGGCTATTTTCAGTGAAACAATCATTGTCAGTAGGCAATTTGGTTCAGAGTGTGATTGAGATAAATTGCTAGTTCAAGTTTCTTGCCTTTATGTCTCGTTATGTCACGAGTACGTGCATCCTGGCTACGTAGAATTAAAGTAGCCCAATAGTGAGTTTGCGATTAGCAATTATAAACCACAGTCCACAGGTAAATGATACTTTAGATACCAGGAAAATTGTGGAGAGGATTACAGCGATTATGAAACTGATACCAGTTAGGAAGATTCCACTCATACCAAGAAGGCTATTTTGTCAGGTTCCTGCAATCATTACTGTTAGTTGAAATGGTTTCATAACACTAAAGAGACGCTATCTGTCAGTGATCCAACCAAAAGAGTCAAATATTTGAAATTTTGCAGGAGTATAGAGCTGTATAGTTTATAAGTGAAGGATAAGTCTGCAGAATTCTTATAAGTTATCTTTTTCCACTGAAAAACTGACAGAACAGGAAGAAAACAGCAGTATTCAAGGATATGAATCGCTATTCATTACATGTTGCAGTAAATGTCCATATGGACATTAATGACTGAATATTAGATTTTGTACTTAAAAAAGGCCCACATCAGTGTATCTGATCAATCAGAAAATCTAAAAACTCAATCAAAAATCAGATTTTTTGCATTTTTGTAAACAAGTACAGTAATCCTAACATACCCGCAAATGATAGGACCAAAGCAACCTAATGAATACAAAATCAGAAATTTTATCATTATGTCCATCGGACACAACTACATATAATTGAAGGCGATTTGATCTTTGAGCACTGCAGTATTCTTCCTTTTTATTAATTCTTCATTTGGAAAAAAGTAACTTATTAGCATCCTCTACTTATCCTTCACTTTTAACCATTCCTGCAAATTTTCAATATTTTCACTGATGTTTCTTTAGAACTAGTTGCTTTTTAGTCTTATCACTTCTAGGATATGTTAGGATTCTTGTTACAGATCTGGCCAAACATTCCTTTTTTAAAAGCTTTTGTCACTTTGCTGATTTAGCAAATCACTTATAATAGCTTTAGGGGTAGCGATAAGTGATTTTGAGTCATCCTGAATTTTGTCCTATTTTAATCACACTAATACAGCACCAGCCAGGTGCAGGGGTTCAGTCGCCACCCCCACCTAAATCCACAAAGGTTAAAATGTCCACTTTTTTGTCTCCCTGAACTTTGTTCGGCAGAGACTTAGTGATCACTTTTTCTGTCTGTCTGTCTTCTGTCTGTCTGTCCGTCCGGCCGTCATGGTTTCTGTCTGCCATGGTGTCTCCGCGTCGTCCGTGTTTCCCTGCTTGTGTACGATTATATCTGGAGTTCCGTAAGGCTATGATTATGTACCTTGGTGGAAAGAAGCGGGTTCCACGAGTTCTCGACCCGATTAGATTGTGGCGTAAAATATGCTAATTAAGTACCTAATTTGCATAATTAACGAAAGTTTCCTGCAAGATTTGTACAAGTTTTCTGATTCGTAAGGCGTATGATGATATGTAACTTTGGTGGAAGGGAGCGCTTGAGAAGTTCTCGAATTGATTAGATTTGGGCTTTATTTCGGGTGAAATTAGATAGGAATACCCAAATGAGCTAATTAATCATGCAAATCACGTATTTCTATATATTTTGAAACTTGTACATTGGATATTTGAAAATTCTTCATGCATGAAGCCTATCATGGTGCGCATCTTTTCTGCAGTTGAAAGTGTGTGTCCATGCATAGCAATGAAATATGTGTAATTACTGTATTCTCTGAAACGTACATCGGATAGGCAAAATTCCTTCCCTGCATGAAGCATACTTTGCCATGCATCTTTTGGGTGAATCATAATTGGGTCAAAGTGGCATTTTGGGCGTAAATATGCTAATTAAGTGTCTAATTTGTATAATTTAAGAAAAAACAGCTTGTGTATAAGTTATCTCGAGTCCGTAAGGCATATAATAGATTGTAACTAGGTGTAAGGAAGCGGGTTGGAGAGTTCTCGACCTGATTAGATTTTGGGTGTGTTGTATTTTGGGTGAATTAGGTTATGCAAATGAGACTAATTAATATGCAAAAAATCTGCATAATTGCCTATATTTTTGAAACGGTACATAGGATACACAAACTTCCTTCACTGCATGAAAGCCTGCATTGGTGTGCATCTTTTTTCCATTTGAAAGTATGTGTATTTGAAGCTTAGGTATGAAAATGACTATTAATATGCATAATGGCTGTATCGCTGAAACGGTACATCGGATAGGCAAATTCCTTTGCTACAAAAGACTACTCCTGCCATACATTTTTTGTGTGAATCATAGTTATGTCACAGTGCATGTGGGCCAATTAAAGGGGCATTTTGTGATGCCATTGATCTAATTAATGCATAATTGCTCTATCGCCTACATGGAGCGGTGGGGTGTTAGAGGGATGGGGTGGGGAAGGGAATAGGGTTTGGGAGGGGGTGTTGACTTGGGGGAGGGGGTGTTGCAGTGTTAGGAGCCGGTGGGGTGTTGGGGAAGGGGTGGGGTGTTGCAGGTGGTTTGGGGAGGGGTGGGGTGTTTGTTGGGTGTTGCGGGGTGTTGGGATAGGGGGGTTGGGGTGTTGGGGAGGGGGATGGGGTGTTGCGGGGTGTTGGGAGAAGGGGATGGGGTTTTGTTGGGTGGTGTTGGAGTGGGTGGGTGTTTTTTGAGGTGTTGGGGAGGGATGGATCTAGGGGTGGGGTGTTGCGGGGTGTTGGTGAGGGGGATTAGGTTGTGCGGGGTGTTGGGGCGGGGCAGGTGTTGCGGGTGTTGGGGAGGATGGGTGGTTGCAGGGGTGTTTGGGAGTGGGTGGGTGTTTTGAGGTGTTGGGGAGGGATGGGATAGACGGGTGGGGTGTTGCGGGTTGGTGGGGTGGAATGAGGTGTTGCAGGGTGTTGGGTAGGTGGTTGGGGTGTTGGGGAGAGGGGTGGGGTGTTGGTGCAGGGGATGGGGTGTTGGGGAGGGGGTGGTGTGGGGAGTGGGTGGAGTGTTGTGGGGTGTTGGGGGGGGGTTGAGTGTTGCGGGGTGTTGGGGGTAGGGGTGGGGTGTTGTGGGGGTTGTTGGGGAGGGTGGGAGTGTTGCGGGGTGTTGGGAGGGGTGGTGTTGGGAGGTGGTGGGTGTTTGGGAGGGGTGGGGTGGATTGCAGGTGTTGTGAAGGGGGTGGGGTGTTGCAGGTGTTGGGGAGGGGATGAGGTATTGTGGGGTGTTGGGGAGGGGCGGTGGGTGTTGGTAGGGGGTGGGTGTGCGGGGTGTTGGTGAGGGTGGGGTGTTGTGGGGTGTTGGGGAGGGGGTGGGAGTTTTTGGTCGGTGTTGGGGAGGGGGTGGTTTGGGGAGGGGTGGGGCGTTGCGGGGTGCTGGGAGGGATGGTTTTGTGGGGTTGTTGGGGAGGGGTGGGGTGTTGGGAGGTGTTGGGGAGGGGATGGGGTGTTAATGGGTGGGGTGTTGCGGGGTGTTGGGGAGGGATTAGGATGTTGCAGGGTGTTGCGGGGTGGTTGGGGAGGGGTGGGGTGTTTGGGGAGGCGGTGGAGTGTTGCGGGGTGTTTTTGAGTGGGTGGGTGTTTGCAGGGTGTTTGGGGGGAGAGTGTGGGGTGTTCGGGTGTTTGGGGAGGGGGTGAGGTGTTCGGAGTGTTGGGGTGTTGCGGGGTTTTGGGTAGGGGGATGGGTTGTTGCGGGTGTTGGGGAGTTGCATGGTTTGGGGATGGGGTGTTGCGGGGTGTTGGGGGAGGGGGTGGGTGTGTTGGGGAGGGGTGGGGTGTTGCTGGGTGTTGGGGAGGGGTGGGGTGTTGCGGGGTGTTGGGGAGGGGTGGGGTGTTGCGGGGTGTTGGGGAGGGGATGAGGTGTTGCGGGGTGTTTTGAGGAGGTGGATGAGGTGTTGCGGTGGTGTTGCAGGGTGTTGTGTAGGGGGATGGGGTGTTGCGGGGTGTTGGGTGTTGCGGGGTGTTGGGGAGGG
>JAMKCH010042605.1:0-84490 GCA_023653785.1 Ophioderma brevispina | reverse complement strand
GAAAACGGGCGGATTTTTCTTCGCCACGGCTTCATTGCATCAAAAGCGCCCATTTTGCTCTCCCTCGTGACGTCAAAGTGATGACCAAACACGTGTTTACTCAATTGTATATTGCTGACCGTAATATTGATGGATTAACCACCCTAACCGGACCGGGGTCGTTTTGCCGGCCGACGGCCCAAATGCAACGAAGGCAATCTATTTTATTTTAAACGCCCAGATGCAACGAGAGCCAAAGTTTTCCCGGCACAGGAATAAGTAGCGTAAAGTCAATAACGGGCCCAGATGCAACTAAAAACCACGCGTCATTTCCCGAGACGCCCAAATGCAAAACATCAAAACATCGCGTCATTTTCCCTCCCGGAAAGACGGCCCAATTGCAACGAAAAACATCGCGCCATGTTCCTGAAAGACCTCCCCGATCAACGAAAAACATCGCTTGCGAATGCAATAAAAACAGGATAAACTAAATAAATAAATATGGATGCGTACTGCACATTGATCTGCATGAAATTTGGAGCTTATATAGTTCGCCAGTCGTGAGTGGCGCTAATACGCTACGTCATCTGCGTGTCTCTATAATGCTACGGCATGCTCCGGTTTACGTCATAATACGTTTAATGCATAATTAAAAAAATAGCTTATTAGAAATGGTGGCGCTATCACCATCGAAATCGAAACTGTCCTATGGGCATTTGTACCAGTGTCACCCGCCTGATGAAAGCTTGGCGCCTGCTGCGGGGCAAACCGTCCGATGCAGTGAAAAGCACGCATCATTTCCCGGATACGCCCAAATGCAACGAGGAACATCAGATCAGTTCCGTAAAGGCGGCCCAAATGCAACGAGGGAAACATCGCGTCATTTTCCTAAAGACGGCCCAAATGCAACGAGGAACATCGCACTCATTTTCCGTAGGGAGGCTGCCCAGAGCAATGAGGGCCAATTGCGGCTCCAAAATAGTTTTTGACAAAGGCCTAGATGCAACGAAACAACCTTTTCTCCCCGAACCGGTACCGACCCACCACGTTTTCGTTGGCTCTCATTGCCTCTCGCCGTGTTAGGGTTAAAATGAAAGTACTAATAAAATTAGAAAATAAGTTACAGATGACATATTTGTTTCATTTCGTTGTGTTTTAATTATTATTGATATAAAAAACACATCGATCCGCAGTTATAAGGACAGTGCAACACTCGGCGATATGAATGGTCACAACGACGTAAATTAATGGATGGTCATCACTTTGACGTCACCATTTGCCTTGTGTGGATTTGTCGAATCGTTTTCGAGTAAGCTTATGGGCGGAAATTAAAAGGCCAAATACTTCAACAAAAATGTGGACAATTTTCAACTATTTTGATTTTTATGTACTTTAGCTTTTCCACCATACCAAATTTCCACATATCCAGATCATGACTATTTCCTTCATGCTACTTGAAATGTGTACATGGTTTTAACCTCCAAACCATTAAAATCACCTTCCTCTGTATGCCATTGTAAGATCTTCTTAACTGGTACCTCTGATTGGCTCGATTACCTTGTTATAAACCATGATAGTCCAATCAGTTTCTTGTAATTACCAGGTAAAATAATGGTCTCAAAATAAGTTGACTTCCAGTAAGCAGGCACTGTCATATCATTGAAAGTTGGCAAAGAAGTTCTCACCATCCACTGCCATGGGGGTAGGACACGATTGCTCGCTTGGGCATTGAGGAGTTCCAAACAGGTGATTTGGTGAACTGCTACGTTCAGTTTACTCATGGGCAGTTTCTGTCTCAGTAACATTACCAATCAGCTCTTAAACCTTCGTTCAAAAGCTTTTAGTTAATATCATGATAATTTAAAGTAAAATTATTGACGTCACAATCCGTCAAGGTGAGTGGCTTAACCTCGCTGTCATAACCGTGCATTTCAAATAGGTAATTTAGATTTAAATATTCGTGACCGGCCTAGCCCAGGCCTAGCCTTTAGTCAAGTCTGTGTGTGAAAAAAAACCGTCGATATGTGTATGAGAGCGCCCTCCTACTGTTAAGTCTTTAAATAAGACATCACACAGGTTACGCTGAAGTTGATGGTCGTTCTGTTGCTTTTATAGGTGGCATGACCACCCCCCTTCCATGCAGTAGGCTGTGCTTGAGCAAAACTTGCAAATATGGAACACTAAATCATTGATGACTTTTCACATTCAGGTATATTTAGGGTACTGGCCATTGTATCTCTATTTTACACATGGTATTTTATTTCCAGTCTGCGAAGCGTATCTCAAGAAGAAGACAGTGCTCGGGTGTGCAAGCGACGACTAGAACATCTTAGTAAAGGATAGGGCCATGGCACGCTCCTCGCACATGGAAGAAGACCAGGGTGTACACGCAATGTTGGTGGAGTACTTTCTACGAGCAGGGTATACGAGACAGCAGTCCAGCTAGCAGACATTCAAAATAGAAGTAAGGATGTTGTTTTTGCCGCATCTGACTCCTAAAGGTTGGCGACAAGAGATTTCAATAACCGGTGTCCCCCTAAAAAATGTGAAAATCTGATTTTTTGCACTCGTCTAAAGCTTCTATCAAAAATTCCCCAGCTGAGAGGATTAAGCCAGAACTGTTTTCTTGGTACAAAAATGTGAATTTCTAATTTCCTGGAGGAGCAAAAATACGAAATTCAGCATTTGTTTTTTTTTAAACATACACAAATACTTAAGTTTTAGCGTGTTCCACACCTTGTTGTTTTGCATTTTAAGTTATTTCTGTTCTTTTCTCTGCTCCAAAATAAAAGTTAGGGAATCTCTTGAATGTCAATCTATATGAATCTCCAGGCTACATATGGCACAATATGTGGATGCTTGAAATCTGTCGTTGCACCTAACGCCACCAAAACCCCAAAAAACCAAAACTCAAATCTTGTCACCAATTGAAGAATTGTGGTGTTAGTACTTTGGCACTACACAACAACAACACATTGCTATATTGGTGAATTTTGGGTATAGTACTCACACCCAAATCGGCAAATTTTTGCATATTTTGGTGTTTAGTAATCTGGTAAAGATACTTTTACCCCAGGGGCGTTAGTGTTAATTTAATGATGTTATGGCGCTCTAAAAAGAATTTGGTCAAAGGTCTAAAACTCTGTGAAATTGTAAGCATTAACATTGGCTGCATTTTGACGTTATTGGAGGTTGAAGCGCTCAGCGTCATAAAGCGCATTTTTGCTACATTTGGCGCGCCGGCGAATGTTGGTCAATCTTTTGCGTATACTTGTTGCGTCCACGGGTGTTTGATTGTTGTCACGGGTGGTGGCAGTCCTTTCTTGTTGAATTCAAGCCACCGCATCGGCATCAAATTGGGTTAAAGATGACCTGAAATTATACCAAGATCTGTTTAAGAAGAAATAAAGTATGATTTTGGGGAACCGGTACTCTCTTTACTACAAATTGAAAAACCGGGCTCACCATTATTTTTACGTGGAATAGTCATTCAATGAGGTCCTCGTTGGTGTACAAAATATCATTAAGCCAACGAAAATATCTAGGCATTCAACCTAATATGCATGATGATAGTTTTTGGGTCATAGGCCAAGGTCATCTATAGGTCTTTTGAGGTCATTGTCGGAAATGCTGCTTTACAGGAATAAGCTTTTGCTAAATTGACTCTTAATAATTCTTGAAGGGATGGGTCATTCATTGTTCATTAAATGTGCCAAAGGTCAACTAAGGGTCGTTCAAGATCATTTTTTGAAATGTAGAATGTGTTTCTTCACATCATTCACCATAAGTTGGCTTGGATGATCTTTTGAGCGGTGCATCATATGGGGGTATTTCCAAGTAAAGGCAGGTCAATGTCAATGTAGGGGTCTTTCAGGTCCTTGAGTAATAAGTGTTTTTTAAAATCTTCTTAAAATGCTAGTTCAGAACATAATGGCTAAGCAGTCTTGTGTGGTGGTCAGGGATACATGTCAAATTCTAGGGATAATTTGAGTTCATTGTGGAATGCACTTTCCACACAAATATATTGTGTTCATGAATGGTTCGGAAGTAAATTGCTTTTCGCCCTTCATTCGATGTTCTTTTCCAAGGGTGGAACGCTTCAAACCAGTCGTCCGGCGGGCGGCGACAATGTTGAATCTTGCACGGATAAAATTATCAGTTTGTGGGGTGCTTGTATACACACATAATTTCATGTCGATACAAACAATCCTGCCAATTATCAGTGTTGAGGTTGTGCATTTGGTGGTTAATTTTGTCTTACCCATGGCCACACAACGAATGAAATGACACAATCAGTCGTCTTGATTTAAATAAACCGCCTCAATGAATACATCTTTTCACCTAAGCGCGCATTGCATTATGAAAAAAAGAGTATCTGAGCACAATGATCCAGGTACACTATTATTACACCTGGCCACCTCTAACACATACATTAATTTGTATCACTACCGATTAGTGTATATGCAAAGCGTTAAGCGGCACCCACAGTATGTGGAAGAAGCGGAGGCAGCCATTGCTTTCTATTGTTGGTACTCTAGGTTTTCTTTGTGGTCGGCAAAACATGCGAGACGGTGGATTTCTAAAGATTACGTAACGTTTTGCCTCTCTATCTATATAGAACCTCTTTGGTTATTTCCATTTCAGAGGTGAAATGTTGATTAGACTGACCAAATAGTCAAAAGTGACTAAAAATTGGAAATCGATAATTTGCATATATAAACCAATGAAATTTTGCACATAGAGGGCTAGCGCTGTCATGCAATTATATTTGTGGGAAAAGTACTAGCCATTTAAAAAGTACTTTTCTTGAAGCAACCTGTACATGAAGCATTCTTGCATTCATATTGAAATCTTTTTTTGTGTTGTCTGCGAAGCAAGTGCACATAGGGATTGCTTTGGTAGTGTGTCTGTTTGCGTATCTGTCTGTCTGTGTTAAAAATGTTGACCCAAATGTTCACCCTAAACATAATTTCTCACTGTTTCCACATACATTTGTACATTTTCATGACACTTGAATACAGTGGTCCTTGGATAGTTTCCCACGTTGGTGACCTCATGTGACCTTTGGTCACAAACTACGACGGCAGATGACACATGCTTTCAGGATTTATATCTCTTTTCCATTCTCTTTACCTCATCTTTCTCTATTATAAGATGATGATAATGACCATTACCAAAGTAGTGCTTTGTATTTTCACCTCATTTTTGCAGGATTTAACAAATATAGAACTGTTCTTAGTTGCCAAAGAAGTTGAGGAATCATTACTACGAAGAGAAACCTCATCCTGTCTAGCATGGTGTCATGACAATAAGTCAAAACTAAGAAAGATCAAGGTAAGAGATTTGACAGTTGGGTTCCTGGCCATGTGGTATGAAATGATATACACATGAGTAGAAAATGATCTTTCCTGAGGCATCCAAATTTAGGCGAGATTCCCAGTTTCAGGAGCAAAGTATTGCATCGGAGGAAAGCCTCCGACAAAACATGTCGCACGCAAAAATATCTTAGCCGGCACGCACTATTCACATTATAATAAACAAACCTCACACGGAACATTATAACCGCACAGGAGAAATCTTTTATAGCCAATTAACAGTATTGAACGATCAATATCGTCTTATTGTCTGGGATCAACAAACTCAGAAAAAAGAAAGAACACTCTTTGCCCTGGGGGCCGTATGGTGGTCTCCGCAAACTTTAATCTCATTTGTAAACGGTTTATTTATTCATCGCCCAACTCAAAATTTATATTAGCCATCGCTATTGTGGTTGTTGTGGTTGAGGTTAACTTAAGTATGCCCACACGGAAGGAAAGGTCACTGTTATTTTTATGTACATGACTCGACGGAACAATTTTATAATCCGGTCGCAAGTTAATCGTTCCGTCCGACGCATATCTTCCTCGTGCAACTGGGAATCCCGCCTTAGGGAAATATTATTTTCTACTCCTGTTTCCCCAACCGGGCGTACAAGTTTTTCAAATCACGGTAATACACCGTTGCAGCACATGTGCATTGAATCAGTAGCAGGGCTGGTCAATTTAAATAGCTCAGGTAATTAATTCATTGTCTTAAATCTTCATAATTTTAGCAATTTCTTAAAAATAGCGTCTTCTTAAATAAAGATGTAAGAATAGAATAAAGGTATTTTTTTATCTCTCTGTGTCTTTATTGTGTCATATCCATAGACAACACACTTCTGGCGTAGAACAATTTGGCTGCATCATATTGTTGTACTTAAAATAATGCTGGCGCTGGGTTAATAAGACATGATCGATGTCAGGCAAACACAACACAATTATTCTGTAAATAAAAACACTAATTTTGTATTCTGCGGTGGGGAGTTCATAGTAAGCTTCTTGGGGGAGACAAAATATTTACAGAATTTTTGTGCTTGCATCATCACTTTTAATTTAGAACAATGGAATAACAGTTGAGGAGGAGATAAGAAGGGTTGGGTTGAGGATGGAGTATTCACTTTATCGGGTGAAGTTGAAGGAGTAAGGGCGGTTGCTGCGATGTGAGGTGAATCCGGCCACCCCCGTTGATTGGGGGATAAAACCCGATTTAAAACTTTGGTTTAGTAGGTTAGTTTGGTAGTAATGTAATACAAAACCATGAGCAGTAGGCAGAGCTGCCTGGTTGGCTGGTTTCCAATTATCATCGAAACAGCTTCCCAGTGAATGTCCCTCAAATAGGGTTATACTCGGGACAGAAACCCGTTGACGAGCGCGTACTGCTTCTGGTTGTAAAGGGGGCGAAGCTATCAGCGCGTATGGCATGTGGTCGGTGCCCCGCAACATCAGATCCGCTTCGGTGGCCAATCAGAGGCAAGTGCATTTTTTTCATGGTCAGTATACTCAGAGAACAGAAAGGCGCTCATCAGGGTTATTCTGTCCCTGACTCTAAGAAGAACCATACATTGAGAAGGGGAAAAGGGTTACACTGGACTTGCACAGTCAACCAGTAGCTCAAATAGGCCAAACCCTTCCGTAGGCCATTAACATGTAAAATAGTCAACTTTTTTTTTGTGTGACTGTTTTACCCCTTGCCAACAGAGTACGCTAGAATTCAATCTACGCACCAAGAGTTCATAGAACTTATACGTCTCAATCGACGTGTCGAGGCTGTCAAACATGCTAGGAAGTACTTCAGTACGCTAGAAAAGGACCAATTGGCTGAGATCCAGAATGTAATGGGACTTCTGGCATTTCCTATGGATACGCATCTTGTACAATACAGGGTAGGTATTTGCAAAAAAAAAGATAATTTAAATTAGAGAATAAAAGATGAGATTTTTGTTTTGACCATCTTAGATGGTATCATAATGGATGGGAATCCACCACATTATGACACCATCTAAGATGGCCCAAATAAAAAATCTCATCTTTTATTCTCATTCTTATTTAGAATTGTGTAATTTTTTGCTTTTTTCGACATAATTTATTTGTCAAAAATAGTCTTGCATCATTTTTTTATTCATTTAAATAATTACACCCCTCTTGAAAACAAATGTTTCAACCTATGGAACTAAATTGCATTTGCGTACCAATGCGACATGCAAGACGCAGTATAAATGCGCCATGCAAAATGCAGTATAAACGCGCCGTTTGCGCGTGTCAGGCTACACCGCGTAAGGCGTAATTGCTACATGCACTATCCATCTATTGCCCAGTAATGGATGGGCGAAGCTTTGACCTAAACCAATCAAATTTCTTGTTAACATGATAAACCACGTCCAGTGAATAAGAATAACTGATATTAGCCTTTTAAAGTCATTAAGTACATTCCAGTTATTGCCAAAAATGTTTGAAGAAAAGACAAGGGATAATTTGTCATTTGTAATCTGTTTCGGGGTAACAGCCTGTTCACACTATATTCTATATTTTACCTGTGCATGGATATCATGACCTTACTCACTCAGCCTTTACGCACACGCTGTGTTTACGTAAATATGTAAAAATGCTGCCACTTTAACCTAGGGTGTGCGGTTTATTGATGCAACCACTAAATCTTGCACTATTATCACTGCAAAGCACAGCTGTTTGAAAGTATTTTATTATGACAAAACCAAAATTAAAACAAAAATATCAACGGCGACACATTTCTGACAACTGATTTGGATTATTTATTGCACTAACTACATCCTGTGTAAATTTGATGAAATTTCATAGTGGGCAAATATTATTCTTAAAAATCTAGTTATACACGTCTTTCTGTTGTGGTCCAGTATCAAGTGGCTCAAAAATTCTATGGGTTTTTGATACATTCTCTAAACTTTTGGGTGTTTCTAAAAATTACAGTGTTAATCTGCTGATTTTGAAATAAGTTCATATTAGAACTGTGTAAAAAAAAAGTTCCAGAAGTTGTTTATTAATTGAAACCTCTTGCATTAAAGGGGCATTTTGTGATCCACAGCCTCGTCCCCCCGACTTACCTTAAAAATGTTGAGATTTTTATATCATCTGAACTGTTAGCCTCGGTAATCCACATGTGCCCAATCTTACGTGCAAATTCGGTCGCATCTGTAAGAAATTCGCAATTTTGTATTTTCTGTCCGTAAACGGACATAAATTACAGCACAGTAACCCTATGGGACCGTGGGAAACAAGCAATTGCTCATAACACAAAACCGCAAGATCGGGATCAACTGTAATTTTACGAATATGCTTTTCTCAAGGATATCTAGTGAATCATGAATAAAACAGAAGGTTTTGAAATCACGAAATGCACCTTTAACATGTGAAAATAAATGGAGTGTAAGTTTGACAGCATATCGCTTTTTGTTTTTCAGGAAATGTTAGACGGCAATCGATGGCAGCATCTGGTGGACCAATTCCGTGAGGAGAACTACAAGCTGTATCAGCTGAACAGTACGCCAGTGTTAACATTGACACTAGAGGCTGGCTTGGCATCTATGCAACACAAGCGTATCCTTCATATGGTAGTAGAAGGAGTAGTAGTAAAACACCAACAGTTTTAGAGCGTGGCCAGGCGGTTAGGGTGCCTGCCTGGTGGTGCAAATTTACCAACAAAAATTCCGGGTTCGAATCCCGTGGGGTCGTGGCACTTGCCGGGATTTATATCGGGTACGATAAATTCTGGATTTGATCTTATACCAGCTATTGATTACAACCAGAATACCACTCTCCTCCATGGGTCACTTAGAATTGGATGGAATCAAATGGAGAAGCCGTCGGTCCCGTGTTCAGAGAGACACAACTGACTGTACAATCGCAGGGTCAGTGTCGAAAAAGGGTTAGGTGAAAACCCTGACTGTTCCCAAATCCGCCACCACCTCAAATAGCGGGCCATTTTAGGAGCGTCCGTATCATGAGTACACACGGCCCGGATCATCACACTCAGATTGAATAAATCCTGACACCAACCACAAGCTTTACCAATGACTTGTGGGATACGCTAAGAAGAATAAGTATTTGATATATCAGAAACTCTAAAAAAAAACATCAAAATCATTTTTTGCACGTTTGTAACAATACGGGTATCCTAACTACTCTGCAATGATAGGCCCAGAAGCAGCCTAATAAGGAATAAAATCGGAATTGTGATCCATTGCTGTTCCGTACGGACACTTACTACAACACGTAAATGAATGGAGATTCGTATCGTTGAACACTCCCGTTTTCTCTTCCATTCTGATCATTCTCAGGTGGAACGAAGAATTATGAGAATTCTACATACTTATCCTTCATTTTGTAAGCTATTCCTGCTAATTTTCCAAATATTTTAACTCTTAAGGACAAATCACTGATATGTCTTTAAATCTGGTTTTTGTCGCCCGCTAATGGGGGTGGCCCGGAGTCCCTCAACATTCACAGCAGTACTGTTGCGCAAATTTAATGGAGCCAAAGATAATTGACCGTATACCCTTCCTGCATCAGTGTGCCGGATGGCCTCCATTATCTCTCCAGAGCTGAGACGCCTTTTGTAAGGTAGATCATCGGTTTTAGTTTTACCAGTTACTACCAGGTAACCACCTTAAGTAATTTCCTTAGAATCCAATGGGGGTGACAGTTTAGCTGTTGACAACCCGGCCCTGGGACAGGTCGTACTGGTACAACAGGCCTCAAAGAAAGAAATCCTAATTCTGACACTAGGTAGGGTGTAGATTAAATGGGATTTATGGATTGGGACAGATATTTTGAGCAAGAATGGATTTGTGTGTGGCATAGATTGGGGAACAGACCATAATGAAGTCCAGGACCAAAAGGAGTAATAATTGTTTTGGTTAAAGGGGCATTTTCATGAAACCTTGTCCCTATCCCGATTTACAAAAAAAAAGTTGAGATTTTTTCTTCTGAATGTTAGCCTTATAATAGTGCTCAATCTTACATGCAAATTTATTGTATCTGTTAGAAATAAGCAATTGTATTTTCGGTCTGTTAAGGGGACAAATTACAGCTCAGTGGCCTATTTGGGACTGTGACAATATATTCATGTGTCATAAAACAAAACTGCAAGATTGGAATAACTAAAATTTTGGGCATAAGCTTTTATGGAGAATATCTAGTGAACCATAAATAAAACATTTTTTATTTCTAGGGTACCTTTAAACCCTACATTTATTATTGGTATTTAAACAAGAAAAAAATACACAATGACAAATTAGCAGTATGCAATCCCAAAAAAAAATAAAATAAACAAGTAACAAATAAACACAGACACTGTCTATTTAAAAAACAGAGGTGGTAGTGCTTTCCTAAAGCTCTGTCAAATTAAATACAATAATCAGTGATTTGCTAAATCAGAAAGGAAAATCGAAAAAAATCATCAAAAATAGATTTTGCATGATGTAACAAGTCCAGGTATCCTAATATATCCTGCAAATGATAAGACCAGAAGCCACCTAATAAGGACAGAATCGGAAATTTTCGTCATTACTGCCGTTCGGACACTTAAAACAACATGTAATTGAATGGGGAATCGTATCTTGGAACAATGCCGTTTTTTCTTCCTTTTGCTGTCAATTCTCAGTTGGAAAGGTACTTATGAGAATTCTACGATATCTTCACTTGGAAGCATTCCTGCCCAAATTTCAAATATTTTCAAATCACTGATAGTGTCTTAAGGTGCTAACACGAGAAGATTCAAGTAGTCCCATATTTTCTGTGATATGTAGTGATTCATATAGATTAGATCCGCAAAGAATAGATCCTACCTTTTATTGGTTACAGAAATAACTTAAAATGAAAACAAAAGGTGCATTTGTATATGCTGATCATTTCAATAGGAAACATAGGCTGAATTTTGTATTTGCTCCTATACGAAATTAGAAATTTCACAACAATTTTTGTACCAAGAAACGTTTCTCAGCTTAATCTACAAATGCGGGATATTGTTGATATTCAAAGCTTTACACCAGTGCCAAAATCAGAATTTTTATATTGTTTACGGGATACCGTTATTTGCAATCTCTGTTGCCACCTTAAGGATTATTGAGAGGCGAATTTAATGAAACACGTACCACTGCATGTACATCAAAAATGATCTGCCAAGAGAGTGTTAACAATACACGCTCTAAATGGCACTAAGAAGAGATGCATACAGGGGAGCTACCAACTGCCTCTTGCAGGAGACTGCAGGGGAGCAAAACTTCACTGGCTAAAAGACGATGTTTGAAAATAGGTGCTAGAATCATGAACTGCACCTTGGTGTTAGCTGCCATGAAGCTGTTCAATTTTCTCATGGTGTCAACATGAAATATGCTGCAACCCTTTAGTGGCAGAGATTTACTTGCAATATTTTCTTTGGTCTTACTGTTTTACCTTAACACAAACAACATCTGTAGTCATGTTACAAGGAGATAACCAAGAATGCGGACGCCCGGTGGTGTAGCAAAAATTCTTAACGAGCTGGCTAGGACTCTTCCATATTTGACACACTGTGCAACAGTCTAGGCTAGTCTGTTCCATATCGTGTAAGTAGAAAAGAATTCACTGAAAATTTTTGGTTCTCTTGATGTGTAGCTAAGTTTTTGAACATTGTTGGGGAACAAATGTTTCTCTACAGCTGCTATACAAGTACACGGTGTTCTTTCCTGTATCGGTTCTTTAGCTCTGCAAGCAATAGCATGTGCTCTAACTAGAGCCCTAACTGGGAGTGCTTTTATTGTTCAGCAGGATGATTTCTTATTGAACATGAGATTGCATTTGCGTTGTGACGTATCCGAACATTTTGTAAAAATTTGCTGTATAAGTTTGTTTTGTACTTACTCACCAAATTCACCAAATTAAAAAACCCCAAGTGGCTTAAATAGTAAGATATTAATTCTCTCTTATCGTGTCCAAACACCGTGGTTCTCAAATATGATCCAGTCAGAGACGGGACAACGTCTGCTGCTGCACTGACATTCCGCCAGGTCTTGTTTGTGCTTGTTGCCGCCAGCATGGGCAGACCCAGAGATGTTCCATTGTATGTGGTGCTGTTATACTAAGATATTAATTAACAAATTATGATATATTTGCAAAATCCTAAATTGTCTACATCACTTGACATATTTGTCGAAAATCTATTCTGGGCAGGCCCACAGCATCGTATCTGCATTTGAAGTATTTGCCGCTTATAACCCAGTGACATATTTGCACGACATTTTTAGTAACCATTAGAGTTCCCATTTTGTCATTTTTACATAGTGACGTATTTGTGCAACTTTCCATATAACTACGTATTTGTACGACACATTTGTTATTACACATTGAAATTGCTATTTTGTCGTTTACACAAAGCAACATATTTTTGTGTCGTCTGCAAGAATTGCAGAAGGCACATAGGGATTACTCCGGCCGTATGTCTGTGTGTATCTGTATGTGTGTCTGTGGTCAAATTTGTTAACCCTTAATATATTGCATGCCGTATGAGTTCCGTAAGGGTTTTTTTTTTTTTTTTTTTTTTTGTTTGGCTCAAAATCGGCCAAACAGGATTTTTAAGTCTCTCAGCAAAATAGGGGTAACTTCTTCCTCCAAAGTCCAAATGACACCAAATAAACGTTTTCTGAAAGCCTGTTTATCCTTCTTTAGAACCATAGCAAACATTTGAGCAAAAACAATTCTTAACTATTTTAATTATTTTTTATTCTGAATGTAGGGTTTTTTTTGACTCACACTGTATTTGCAAAATCCTAAATTGTCTACATCACTTGACATATTTGTCGAAAATCTATTCTGGGCAGGCCCACAGCATCGTATCTGCATTTGAAGTATTTGCCGTTTTACCCAGTAACATATTTGCGCGACATTTTTAGTTCCCATTAGAGTTCCCATTTTGTCGTTTTTACATAGTGATGTATTTATATGACACATTTGTTATTACACATTGAAATTGCTATTTTGTCGTTTACACAAAGCAACATATTTTTGTGTCGTCTGCAAGAATTGCAGAAGGCACATGGGGATTGCTCCGGTCCGTATGTCTGTGTGTGTGTACTGTGTCTGTGGTCAAATTTGTTAACCCTTAATATATTGCATGCCGTATGAGTTCCGTAAGGGCTATGATGATGCAACTTGGTGGAAAGGAGGGGCGGGGTGGGGTGACATGTTGGTGACCTCATGTGACCTTGGTGAGCTTTGGCCCCATTCACAAACTGCGACGGCAGACGACACTCGCGGTCCGGGGACGCGATGTATTTTTAACATAGGTTTTCACATATCTAAATTAGAAATTGATCGGTGAATATATTGAAATTTTCTTATTTTGATGATTTTCAGTTAGATTTAATGAAATATATCTTTTAATCACACAGGTATGAGCAGTTAAGATAGTTAAGATTGCAAAAATCTTTAAAGTCGTTTTTCTTGAAATGCGCATTTGCAAATACGTCGCTATGTGACGAGGCCGACAATATGTAGGAGGAAAGAGGGTTTAATAGCACATAAGGAAAGATCGCAAAAAAATTGTTTAAAAGGAAAGAGGGTTTAAATTAGTTTGCAAATGTACTGGTAAAATTCCGGTAATGTTTTATGCAAGCAAAGAGAGCCTTCAACAAATTTAAATTAACTATACAAAGGAGGAATTGACTTCCGGTGAGGAGGGAAGCATACCAATTTGCAGGTTGATTAATAGAAGGCCATAACTCACTCATGCACTTTCTGGTTATTGAGAAAGACCGGTGAGGAGGGAAGATAACCAATTTGAGGTGATTAATGAAGGCCATCATAACTCACTCCATGCACTTTTTGGTATTTGAAAATATGACTTCGGTGAGGAGGGGAAAGATAAACCAATTTGAGGTTTGGGATTAAATTAGAAGGCCATAATCACGCATGCACTTTTTGGTTATTTTGAAGAATATGACGTCGGTAGGAGGGAAGCAGAACCAATTTGAGGGTTTTGATTAATAGAAGGCAATAATCGTCACTCATTCACTTTTTGGTTCTTTTGAGAATATGACTTCGGTGTTAGGGAGGGAAGCTATAACCAATTGAGGTTGTAATAGAAGGCCAAAACGCACTCATCAATTGGTTATTTTGAGAATATGACTTCGGTTGCGGAGGGAGGGAAGATAACCAATTTGAGGTTGATTAATAGAGGCCATAATAACTCACTCATGCACTTTTTGGTATTTGAGAAATGAAGTCGGTGTGAGGCGGGAAGCATAACCAATTTGAGGTGCTAATAGTGTAACGGGACACCATTTTTGGACCTTGTGTACTAAACTCAGAGATAGGCCTGAGCTAGGTAGGCCTGCATCCCTTGATTGTTCTTGACGGCGCCAGCATTTTGAAACTTCTAGGGACGATTCAAACGTTGAGAAACTTGTTATATGCCAAGCGGCGATTGATGTGATAGTTGAAGAAAGAATACTCAAATTCTGTCATGAATTTAGTAGTCCCAAATTCTTCGCGTGTATGTCCTAATTTATGATCTTGTTTGTGAGGTTTACTGTCCTGTTTCGCTACTTACCTCATATTTTATACTCCAAGTTTGATATATGGTATTCCAGAAGTCTTGAGTACCATTATCACATAGTATTTAATTCCTAGGCAATCAAGATAAGGCGAAAAATAGCGTTGAAGTTGCTATATTACACCAAAGTCGCCACATTTTGAGGTTTTGCAAGTTCGTGTGTAGCGTTTCTAGAAAATTGTTGGGATTCTATCTTACAAAATGTCGTAATTTTCGTAAATGTTGGATTCTTTGAGAAAAGTTTAAAATGCTGGCTGAATGGTGTGTAAATTTGAATTAGATGCGAATAATGTAACATGTGTGTTATTTGTTAAGGTTTAGAATAACTTTAAAGGTAGAAATCTCTAAAATTGTAGCTTGTATTTTTCACATCAGGGAAACACTTGTTTTTTTGAAACCGATCAGATGATACTAATTAGCATAATATTCCATTTAGAGCTCAGCCAATGAGAGCTGTGGCTTTGTAAACGTCAGAAACTTTTAGCCAATTCGCGTTAAGCAGGGTATTCGTGCGTCTTTGTTGTTTACTTCTTGGTTTGTTTTTAGACACAGCGCTCAGTCGGGGGGGAGCCCCCGAGGAAGGAGGGAGACCATAGCCCACAAGCAGGCCAACCATAGCCAGCTGGGAAGAGCAAACCACTCCAATAATTCCCAAAATAACCTGATCCAAAAAGTCAGGATAGGGTGACCTCAGGAGCTAGAGGACAAAGCTCTCGTGACCGGTGTATCTAAATCAAATACGGCTAAAAATAGGTGCCGAATGCGGGCAGCAGGGTAAATCTATGCCTACAAATATTGGGTCTAAGATTAAATAAGACTGCTACCCATAAAGCCGGACAAAATGGGCCAGGATACATTGGGTCCATAACTGATCAATGTGTATCGATCAATGATTGGTGATTGATCTGATTAACATAGAAAATAAAAAAATTGTATAACTTTTAGATTTAATAATACAGTTTCTAAGTTGAAGATTAAAGGAATTTATTTACTTGTGCAAGAAATAACAAAAGGAAATAGTTTCCTTCAAGTGAATATTTGACTTCATTCTGGATTTCCTGCATGCTAAATTAGTAAAAATAAATAAATTTTTTAAGATTTTTGAGTTTTTTGAACATATTTTTAACACCTACAGAATGTGTTAGGTGCAAATGTACAAAATAACTTGAAATGTAGGAAGCATTTTTTTGTTTGTCCTTATTGATTCTTAATGAAATAAAATATCTTTGCAATGATTAGTGTTTGGAAACAAAGAAAGGGGGTTTCAGTGTATTGGTTTGTCTCCCTTTTAATTGAAATGCAGATATGTAAGGTTATTAAAAGGTTGTTTATTGATTGAATATTAATGAACGCTTTACCACAATTATGAATATTCCTTGAGTTTGAAATTTTGGCCGCTAGTAAAAATAAATATTTGTTGAATATTCTCTGAATTCACATTTGATTAGTTAACACTGGTAGAGTGGTGGTTAAACACCCAGGGGGTGGAGGGGGAGGTGATCTTCACAATCACCATTAATAAGCTCGGTCACGTGGTTGATACTGTCCACCACCCCCCGGACACGAGACCTCTGGGGTTGCTAGTTGTGTTTAATATTACAGGCTAAAAGTATAGGGCATTTTGGTATAGCCTGTGGAATATAATTGATGTGTTAAAAGGCGCAGCCCCCGGTCCCCGCTACATAGAAGGCCATACCACTCTGCCTTTTGGTTATTTTGAAATATGGACTTCGTTGAGGAGAAAGCATAACCACTTGAGGGTTGATTAACAGAAGGTTCTAACCCACTCATGCACTTTTTGGTTATTTTGAGCATAGGACTTCGGTGAGGAGGAAAGCATACCAATTTTGAGGTGATTAATAAAGGCCATACCTCCTCTGCCTTTTTTGGTTATTTTGAGAATATGACTTCGTGAGGAGGGAAGCATAACCAATTTGAGGTTGATTACTAGAAGGCCATAACTACTCATGCCCTTTGTTGGTTATTTTGAGAATATGACTTCAGTGAGGAGGAACGCATAACCAATTGATGGTTGATTAATAGAAGGCCATAACTCACTCACAAATTGCCTTTTTTGGGTGTATTTTTGAGAATTGACTTCGGTGGAGGAGGGATGCTAACCCAATTTGAGGTGATTATAGTAAGCCATAACTCCTCAGCACTATTTTGTTATTTGAGTTTGGGGTGTACCAAAATATTTATCACCCATATATTCCTAAAATATAAGGTCTACACTCAATCCCAATTCCACTTCCCTTGTAGATACATCAGAATTCACTGGACCACATCTCAATGGAGCGCCATACAGTTACTACCGAAAGTCCCAACTCGTGAGTTAGCATTTTTTTGTCGCTGCCCGTAAGGCAGGAAGACACACGGGGATCACTTGGTCCACTGTTGTTGTTGTTGTCTGTTGTTGATGATGTCTGTTGTTGATGTTGTTGTGAAAAAGGGTTAACATTTGCATGTATATCCACTACTTGATGGATTTCTAAAACCAAACTTGGGTCACAGGTGCAAATGGCACCCCCACTTGTGGTGAGGTCACAAGGTCACATGCCAAGGTCAAAGGTCCATGTGAGGTTCAAGTCGTAAAATAGCTGAAAATGTAAATTGACTCATATGAAAAGTTGAGTTCAATTGGAACCAAACTTGAATCATAGGTGCCACATGGGATCCCTATTGTTGATGAGGTCAAAGGTCATGCCAAGGTTCAAAGGTCTATTGGTGAGGTCAGTTGTAAAAAATAGGCTGATAAAATGTACAAATTTGACCTCATATGAAAAGTTGAGTCCAGGTGCAACATGGCAGACACCACTGTGGTGTTTGATGAGGTCAAAGGTTACATGCCAGGGTCAAACCCGGTCATGTGAGGCAAGTTGTAAAATAGGCTGAAAATGTAAATTGACCTCATATGAAAAATTGACGTTCAATTGGAACCAAACTTGAATCATAGTGCAACATGGGATCCCATTTGTTGATGAGGTCAAAGGTCACATGGCCAAGGTCTAAGGTCATTGAGGTAGATTGTAAAAAATAGATGAAAATGTCAAATTGACCTAATATGAAAAGTTGAAGTTCAATTGGAACCAAACTTGATATCTAGTGCAACATGGGATCCCTCATTTGTTGATGAGGTCAAAGGTCACATACCAAGGTCCAAAGTCCCATCCAAGGTCAAGGCCAAATGTGAGGTCAGTTGTAAAAATGGTCTGAAAAATGTAAAAATTGACCTCATTGAAAAGTTTGAAGTTCAATTGGAACCAAGTTGAATCTAGTGCAACATGGGATCTCTCATTGTTGAAGAGGTTTGAAGGTCACATATCAAGGTCAAAGTTCATGTTAGGCGCCCTATCATTCACTAACCGCGACGTCAGGCGACACAAGCGGTCCCGAGGACTGCTGTATTTTTTTGAGTTAGGACCTTCTATTAATCAACCCTCTAATTTGCATATGGAGGATGACAATGTTATGTATACAAGATCCCTAATTATTTCGTATTCTCCCTATACTGATTATTTTTTGTGTTTCCAGGTCAAATAATGAATGAGCACAACCCTCCCCATGATCTACCAATGTATATGTATGATGGAGAAGGGGTAAGCTTACTACAGTCGCTGTCGAGGATTTTCTCAGGCAGCTGTACGGCACAGTGTATCATGCAATTAAATCATGGTACCCCCGCCGCCGGCGCACGCCTTTTGGCCAATTTCAAATCATCGCGTGGTAGCGGCGCTTCCGGTTTGAATCCCTCATCTGCGCATCTCCCAATCTTGCCTGAGAAATTCTGGCAGTAGACTCCTTACACTGCACTTTAAGGGTTTGGATCGAGTTTGTGCCAGCCTCGCCATACATCTGCCCGACCTCAATCAAAAACAACTGCGTTCTGGAAGTAATGTTAGTCTCATATCAAATACTAAATTTTATAACAAAATATCTTTAGTTGCTCTTTTTGTAAAGTAGAGCTGGAGCAACTCGGACTGCTACCGTGTTTTTTGTCCAGCATGACCGTGAATTTAGAGGTGTAATGTAAAAATAATGGGATTTTATGCATTTTAAGGTCAAATGACAAGTGTGTCAGTGTACATTTTAGAAAAGCATGGCTTTTTGAAAACTTGCCAAATCACAAAAGCATTTTGAGTTTAAACTAAAAGCATGTATTCTTAAATCTGACCAAGATTTGAAAATATTCTTATTTTTTGTGTAATAATGAAAAAAATAGTCAATAGAACTAAATATAGCAACCTAAAATGCACAATTTTCCGAAATTTGAAGATGATCGGATTTTTTCATTTTGGATGCAGTGTAACATTTATGTGTAGGTATTACGTCCCATAGGATCTGTGTATAACAAAAATTCCGTATACGGAATTTTATAACAAAAGTTGTGATTTCCTATATGAAGTGGAATTTCGATTTAAAAGCTTAGCAATTTCTTTCACACAGTGATTAGTATATGGGTCAAGGGCCCATTATGTACGGCAAAAACTCGATTTTTTTGATGGCGGCCCTCCTCAGGAAATCTGAGTCACCTTAAAGATATTACACAAAAAAGCATAAAGTTCATACCTGTACCTACAATCATGGAAGAAAATATTTGCCACACTTGATACAATATATGGCACCATGCTCACAGCTGAAATAAAAATGGGCAAGTCATTGTTCAATAGGCGAGCAAGGGTCTTCCCTCTTTGCATATCCTTCCCCATCCCCCATCGATCAATGTTGGGACCCTGGAGAGGCTACTGACAACATGACTTAGATCAACACTGCCTTTGGGGGAGAGGGGTTCACTTTCCCTGAAATCGGACAAAGTGTGGCAACATTTTTTTCCATGATTATAGCTGAAACTTGAAACAAATGCAAATTGCCTACTTTCTGTGCTCAATTTTCTCTGTTGCTTGGCAACTCGGAAATACGATGCCTATTTTTTGTAATTGAAAATCTATACTAACACTGTCATCTCAACTATCAAATGAAGCATTCTAAAGAGATTTTCCTTGTAGTGTTTGCATAATTACTTACTTTTTCGCATGGCAAAGTAATAAACTCTATTAGACTTGAATCCCAATATCCTCTTTGAGATTTTTTGCCGCAAATCTTCATTAATGGTGTGAAATATTATTTGAACAAACTAACAAACAACCAATGTTCTATAGGAGAGGTGTTAACACTTGTCACAGAGTCTGTAAAGTCATGGATTTTAAAATTTAGTAAGACGTCATGGCTTTTTTTATTTTAGAATGTACTGGAAATAAGAGAAAATGATTAAAGTCATGGACATTTGCCATTTTTCAGAGACTGATTTTTGGGAAAAAATAAGAAGGCTTGCGATAATTTAAGGCCCTTTCCGGTACTTAAAGTAGTGATTGCAGATCAAATTCTTCTGTGGTTCAATCTGGAAATTTTTTATTTGTCATGGAAAGTTAACAAAATTCAATTTGAGATCTGTCTGTGGCAGCCGTGAATAGAGCAATACAAATAAGATGTAAAAATACTGATGTTTTTAGGAACCTAGTTTTGATGAGGAAGTATGGCATTTTAACATATTACTTCCCCTCATTGAACTATATTTTCTGAATAGGGTTTCGATATTGGGATGGAAGCACATGGCACAAACATGAGGAACACTGTACATGAAGACATGTTTTTTTCTACAATTATTTATGTTCTAACTATTTTCATTCAGATGTAAGGGTTTACAAATACCCATACAACAGTGCTTTAAATTGTACAATTCAGTCTACATTTTTCACAGAATTGACAGGTATTATTGTATGTATTGCATTTAAATTGTGTGTATTTATGTTCACATTATCACATTGATTCGTGAAATTTTGTGAAAGTAAAAAAAGTGAAAAAACAGTTTATAGAGTATGTGACCTGATCTTTTTAGGCTCAGACCAATGCCAGCAATAAAAAAGAGTTGTTATCTTTAAAGACACTATCAGTGATTTGCTAAATCAGAACATCGAAAAAATCATCAAAAATCAGATTTTTGTCAGTATGTACAAATACAGGTATTCCCACCTCCCCGGCACAATATAAGACCAGAAGCAACCTAAGAAGGACAGAAAGCAGAAATTTTAGTCATTACTGTCCGTTCGGACACTTACTACAACACCGTAATTGAATGGGGGACTCATATCTTGGACAGTGCCGTTTTCTTCCTTTTCTGTCAATTCTTTATTCTTCAGTTGAAAAAGGTAACTTATGAGAATTCTACAGACCTATCCTTCACTTTGAAGCTATTCCTGCAAATTTCAAATATTTTTAAAATCACTGAGAGTGTCTTTAAAGTGTATAAAATCTAAGCTTTCATATTTTGCAATTCTTATTGTTCTGGAATTAGTTAATTTTTATGGTTCTACATATTAAAGGTGCTGTTCCAATTTTTTATCTATAGTGTTCTCTACTTGATATGAAAGCCCTAACACTTGCACAAGCTACCCACTAATTACCGTGGGAAACAAGCTTGCGGTTTTGATGCTAGACACGATAATGCATAGTGCAATGCCCTATTCTCTAACCGTGTTAATATTGATGGTTAACCATTAAACGGCAGTTTTTTTTGCACGTATATTGGGAAAGAAATGGATTTGAAAGCTGAAATTTCAGGAAGAAAATGATAAAAATAAATACGGCCTCTCATCTGATATCAAAATTTATACTACTTCTGGTTAAATCAGGGGGTCTCAAATACGATCAGAACAAGCACCTTTGAAGGAACCATAGAAAAGGTTGCACCTTAAATTGTTTGTTTTATGAGACACAAAAATAATAATTCTGACAAAATTATTCAAATTTTGGCAAAATAGGTAAACAAATGTACTCTAAATAGTTGGTGGCTGTTCAATTCATTCAGGATCAGAAAGTATTGCACAGTAGTTCTGACATCAACAGATCAGTAGAGTGATCATTAGTCAAGGATACTCTTCTGTTTGAATTTCAGACATTGCTGGCAAATTTGTCCAAAATGTTATTCAAACGAAGACAATTTCTGCTACAGCACAATGCCTTGAAACAATTTAAATAATAATAAATAATACCCGACATTTGTAAAGCGTCTTTTCCCAAGGATTCAAAGCGCTGTTGCCTATTATTATACGCTGCCGTCAGGAAATCATCACATCATTTCGCTTCATCTAGGCCGGCAGCTGGCCAAGTGCACATCCCTATCAGCACTAGATTGTAATATTCCCCATAACAGCTCCCCAGATTTCACTTGGGTAAACGAGGCAATTGAGATTAAGTATCTTGCCAGGGACACCAACATGTTGACTACAGCGGGCTCAAACTCACGATTTACAATGGTTTTAATGATCATCTTTCAATTTGCAAGTGGGAATAATGGCGAGGAATATAATTATGCCCATTAGGTGACGAAAATAAAAAACCCTGTTTTGCAGGCCCGACCTACCCTGACATTTCAGTTTTGCAGAATTTTTTTTTTTTAGTTTTTCCAAAAATCATGTAAAATAGCTGTTTATTAACAAAAATGTATATCATTTTGGCTAATTTTTAAAGAAAATTTGTAAACATTTTTCATTTTTTTTCTCTTGATTTTTCCGATTTTGGGGCTATTTTAGGTCAATTTTGACCTCCTGAAAAGAAAAAAATTTTTAAAAAGAACAAATTTGCTGAATGAAAGGTCCGCTTGCCCGTAAAACGGGTTTTTTTTTGTTGCCTTATCATTAATTTTGTAATTATTTGCTCTCTTTTGTTCACTTTTAATTAGTCACTTACTACTATGGCAGCAGAGAATGACGGGAAGGTCATATGCCCCAAAACCAAAGATGAATTCACCATGGATCAGCTGGATAAAGTTTTTATCATGTGAAAGAAAAGTGCACCAAACGACGTCACACCATTATAAAGGTTTTTAATCATATACAAGCATTTACTCTTATTATTAGAATAAAAGTCTTGGTTAATCAACTTAGATGTTTGAAAGATGAATTTTAAATCTCAACACAATGTGTTCCTGGAAATTCCAAACTTTGTACTTGCAAGAGTTGCCCCACTGTTTTTTAAACGTGATACATTTTGTTCCAAGTTCCAGAACAAACCAAAAGATGGAGTCCTGTAAATATGAGAAGTTTTGTTAGAAGGCTGACCACCTCCTTCCCTCTCTGTAACATTTTAAGGCAAAAAAAGTTTGTTTGCCGTAACCTGAACAAACCCTAAAAAACCTGCCCACCCAAAATTTTGATGCAAATTATCACAAAATAATAAATCTGCTGACGACCATTGTTTTTCATTTACAATTCAAAATTTTTATCAACACAAAGACAAAAATATCAAACAAGACAACAAAACAACTACAACAAGTAAAATAAAAGATCTTTGCTATGTCATAGCATGTTGTATTAATTTTAGAGCAAAAGAGTGTGAAGTGAACTTCATCTAAAAACAAAATCAGACCGACCGTCCGACCCTAATATTAGTCCTCCGTTACGGCAAACAAACATACTTTTTTTTAGGCCTAACCAGAAGTTGAGCATAATAATATTGGTTAAGAATATCGTGTAAGGTAATCAACATTTTTTACCCTTGCTTTAAGCTGAACCAGCTGCTAACACAGCTAGTTAAATTTATAAGACTTCATAAGTTTTTGTGGTTGCTTTCCTTGGTCACATTTTGCACCTAATAAGGTCAAAGTTCTGGTCACAATTTCCAGCTGTTTTGTTGAGATCAAAAGTTCAACTTTGTTTTATTCCAGAAATCATTTCCTTGTTTATTAATTAACATTTTAAATGTACAGCTTTATTTAACAATATTTGTTGGGCGGCTGTACGCATAACCAGTTGTAAACTTTTTGTTGCAGTTCATATAGAGAAATAAGGCGCAAGTTTGGTAGCAGTAATAGGGTGGTTATTTGAGAAATTGCACACAAATTATGCTCTAGGAACAGTATCTCAATAAAATATGAAGTTTTGTTGTATGAGTTGAAGTCAAAAGGGCAGGTGTAGTGGTTCTTGCTCTCCATGTGCAACTGAGGTTCAGGGTTCGAATCTTGTTAAGGGTTAGTTCTTGGTAACTTTAGGTCCATGGTCACTTAGTTTTTTTCTGCATATTCTGATTTCCTCTCAATTCTGAAATGGACTTCTGTTTGGGGATTCCTCTGTGTTGTGCACCTAAACTGGCTGCTGCACAGCACGGGGAAAGGAAAGCGGCAAACCCGAGGCTAATTTTCCGCGCAAAGTATAAAATGAAAATTTGTCTCATTGGCTTTAAATGTAAGCCTTGGGGTCAAACCTGCTTATGTTTATATGTCTGAGCTGAATCATACCTGTCCCAACAGTAAGATGACTGGAATACAGATAGACCCTGGTGTAAGGGCATTGTCTATGTCTAGCCAAGTTTATTTAGAGTCTGGAAGCATGATATCTTTGAGCACAATTTGTTGATAATATCTCAAATAAGCACGAGACAGTATAAAAAGAAGGGTAATTATAAAATGCAATATATGTGAAAATAAAGCAATACCTACAAAATGTATACTCGGACAAGAAAAAAAAAGCAGTATAAGCCAAAAACAATCAAAGCAATGTACCGTTATTCCTAGTCTTAGGTTTCAATTAGAAATACACCATTACTAGGGACACCACATGGAACTTTGCATTTGGGTGGTAAATAGTAAAAGTTACTATTTTTGATCAGTTATTGGATGCCTCTATGCTAGATGTTACTTTTAGATGTTTATGTACCACGTAAGGTAAAACGACTGGATTTTAAAAATTATTTTCATATTTTGTTCCAGCCGAGTTGTCCCCCACACCTCTGTCACCACTTATAACCCGGGAGCTAGCAGACATTTGTAACACATCTCAAGTACAAAAGGTTTGAGTGATTAAATATGTTGACAGACTGACAGGAAACCCTGAAACGTGATTCTTAAGTGCGGCAAATGGTGCCTTAAGGAGATGGGGGCCAAGACAAAGTTTGTACAGGGGTCAAATTTTTAAATTGATCCAGTCATGTTGAAAAGTATACCATGTTATTTGTCTAACCACAAGGATTCAGGAAAGGTATAGTTTGTACTATCTACAACGTAAATTTTAAGAGTTATAGGCTAAAAACAGCAAAAATCAATAAAAAGGGTCAATTTCAGTTGTAAGGGGTCAAATTTTAAAGTTGCTCCGATTTTGATAAAAAACAACTGAAATTGACCCTTTTGATTTTTGCTGTTTTTAGTGAAAACTCTTAAACCTTACATTGTAGATAGTACAAATTTATACCTTTCCTGAATCCTTGTGGCCAGACAAATAACATGGTATACATTTCAGCACGATTGGATCAATTTAAAATTTGACCCCTGTACAAACTTTGTCTTGACCCCCTCTCCTTAAGGCACCATTTGTGGCACTTAAGAATTATGTTTCAGGGGTCCCTGTCAGTCTCTCTACATATTTAATCACTCAAACCTTTTGTACTTGAGATGTGTTACAAATGTCTGCTAGCTCCGGGGCTATTAAGATAAGTCGGCGGTCTTGTGCAAAGATGCGCACAGCAGAATTGCTAACAAATGCAATGATGGAAATGTTTGGGAATCACCAAAATAATGTCTGGATGTATTTCATGCTTGCATTTCACTTGGATATGTATCCATTTTAATATGGGAGCAAAATGTAAGATTCCATGATTCCTTCAAATGCACAGTAAAGAAATTGATCTTCTGCATAATTTTAAGGTAGCGACTTTGGTAACGCCAGGGCTTGCATGTGAAAAAAATATAACATAATATGATCATATATAGGAAAAAAAGTTGTAATGATGCATTCCAAATAAGCCCCTAGAATTTACAAGCCACTGATGTTATCAACTTCCATGCTCAGTTTTATTTTCGTACCAAAATTTTCTTGAATTTCAGATTTTTGGAAAATGTGCCAATTTATTTCGTGCAAAATATGTGTCAAGTGTTGTTATAAATTTCTATTACATAAAGTTTTCTGGTGTTATGTTCAAAACTGTATCCTTGTAATGGAGATGGAACATTTGTAGCTTTACCTGCGCACTGAAGAGAGCGAAAAAAATCAAAAAGGTTGTGATTTAGAGAATAAAGGTATGATTTGGGAACCGGTACTCTCTTTACGACGAGTTGAAACCAAGGCGATACCATTATTTAAGTGGAAGAACGAGGCCGGAGGCCGAGTTCTTCCACTTAAAATAATGGTATCGCTGGTTTCAATTCGTCATAAGAGAGTACCGGTTCCCAAAATCATACCTTTATTCTCATTCTTAAACAGCTTTAACATTTAAGGTCATTTCATAACCCAATTTCGCGATACTTTACGGCTTAAATACAACAAGAAAGGACTGCCACCACCCAGTGACAACAATCGAACAACCCGTTGAATGCAACAATCATATGCAACGAAACGCAACGTTGGCAGGCGCACGCGAACATAGCTAAACAAGGTATGACGTGAGTGCTTCAACCTAAAAATAACGTCAATACGCAGCGCGTACTACCTGGGTTCAATTGTCGAAATTGAACCCAGGCATCAGCCAAAGAAATTGCTTACATTTTCACAGCTGTTTAAGAATCTTTTATTATCCTACCTCTAAAATGTAATCCCCTTAAACCCAAAAGCTAACCAAAAGTGTATTAAACCTAAATTTGTTATGAGAGAAATTCTCTCCAATCCAACTAAATCTACTGATAATCTGCAAGACATTTTGTGTGTCAAGTTGTGCTTTTTGAGCTGGACACTTTACCTACCTATATTTGTGCAACTTATATCTTGCATATTGTAAGCCATGTTCAAAGATTGTACACTTGTGCCCTGTAATTTTAATTTCACACTTTTAAAAATCTTACGTTATGTATTAAGAACACAACCAAACCTGAGGGAGAAGGGGAGGTGGGGGTACAGGGGAAGATGGTAATAAAGGTGGAGTCTGCGGTAGGGAAATGGAGTTGTGGAAGCATATAGTGCAGGCACGATTACTTCACATCTCAAGTAGGGTGAACACTTTATTTTATACCCCATAATGGCATATATATAAAAATGGTATTCAATTTAAAAGCCAAGTATATGAAAGGATTGTGATACATGTGAATTTTGAGGTTTGACAAACAGAAGGACTTAACTCACTCTTAGGCCACTTATGATATTTTGGCACCAAAATAATATGTTACACCCATAGATTCTTAACAAGGCTGTTTATGCGTACGTCTCAAGTCACAGGGCGGCCATTTTGAGGTGGTGATTCCCATAGGCTGCTGTGTCAACACAAAATGCGCCATATTTTTACCTGAACAATAGCAGGAGACTGGAATGTTAGCCGCTAGGTAGGAAATAACATGCGCATTTTGGAATGCTATGCCAGAAAACAATCCAAAGAAATGGTCATAAAGGCTGCCAAATGGCCTCGAATCGAAGTTTGTTTTCACCTCCAATGAAGCTAGTATTGGGAGTTGCTAGATGTTTGTGTTCATCGCAAAGTGACACAGCGAAACAACAAGGGCCGGCAAGTGACCTGGATGAGTAGACGGCCCTATTTACCTTAAGGTCTTAACTCAGTTCTTCCTGTTGTATAATAACCTCTATATTCCTTAAATCCTTAAATGCCATTTTTTGCCACTTTTCAAAAATATTATAGAAACTCGGAGAACTGGTGAGCATTGAATTAAATAAAGACAAAAAATACATGGTCTCGAACCCGGTCCTCTCGCTATCTAGGCATGAGATTTACCACTGGACTATAGTGTGTTTATGTGGATACCAGAGAAATGAGCGCGAATGTATTTCAGTCTTTATTTTAGAGTCAAAAGCATAGGTCATCTCCTTCTAAATGCTTTTCAAAAATCATGGAACGGACCCCTGCCTTGGGTTTAGGGGGAAATTGCTCCTAGATCTGACAAGGCGAATAACGCTACCTCCCTTTTTTGCGGTGATTGTCAGGTTGGTAGTCATTTTCATCTATGGACGTAAGGGATATAAAGCATATTAACACTTTGCCACATCTCATTTGAGACAAATAGAAGATGCAAACTCTCAGTTAAGATTTTTGGATTAAGGTCTTCTGTTTCTCCCCACTCAATATGTATGTTTGTACTTGGACTTTTGTTTTCCCTGACAGTTTGGATGTGTGACATGGGCATGAATTAGCTTGTGTAAAAGATATTTTAAGGCCAGTATATTTACTCATGTTAACATGGATATTTTATGTGTAATTAAATATAATTATTTCTCAGTTTCATTGAAAAGGATTGTATGATTTAAAACCAGGTTTGGTTGCAATATTGTTGATGTTTGTTGGTTTGTTTACTTTTTGAGATGGTATCTCATTTGAATTTTTACTGTTTTTTGATTAATTGATGATATTGTGGTAACAAATCTCAAGAAAAAAAGGAAAAATAGGGGTTTTTTTTTAATTCCTTAAAGGAAGAATTTTGTTGAAGTGTTTCTCTAGTGTGAGTATTGGAGCTACAAAGATAAATGAGTAAATGATACATTAAAGTGACAGGAGATTTTTTAGGATACAAATTTCTCTCAAATTCACTGGATCGGTTGTAGACCACCTACGAGAAAGTTTGGAGGTTTATTGGCAAACAAAGTGCAAAAGAAACCGCAAACCTTGTTTTGAACTTGGCCTGCTTTCGTACTCGTTCCACATAGAAAACCATGCTTTGACTTTTCTGTCGGCACGACAGAAAGTACTAAATCATCATCTTATTAATCAGCTTATTCGGCCTATTCACTTCAGGTTGTGATCTAATACACTGGAAAACATTCCAAAATGCAAAAAACAGGGTTCGAGAAAAATGGGGGCGCTTCCTGGAAATCTCCTCGTCTCGTAAGGGGCATTTTTGGAGCTAGCACCTTTGTGTGTATGGTTGATCACAAAATGTCACTTGATTCAAACGATGCGATAGAGCTGGGAGTTACCGTTTAATTTCCCTATCCTTTTACACTCACGGTCTGTATTTTCGGTCGTTTAAACGGTCACAACAAGTTAACGACTGCCGAATTTGGCGCTTCCACGGAAATGCAATTCTTGCACCATAAATCGTTCGTAATCGGGTTACCCGGCTTTGCATTCGATCATAAATATCATCTTGAACCATAAAATGTTGTTTGTACTTACCTATGTTATGTTTTAATCCAAATAAAGCAGTTGAATATCCCACAGATCCCAAACGACGATTCACTGTGGTAGCTGCCATTTTACCTTTTTGTAGATCCGGGTATATAGATCCTCTGTAATTGAAGCACCGCGTAATTGGGGCCGTGTTATGCGGTGTGTAATGCCGAAGTCGCCAAATCACGTACAAGAACTTGGGTGAAACTGGGGGGATTTCCCAGTTTCCGTTAAAAGTCGGAAACCATATCTAGAAGAAGCATTGGAAATGTTAACTTTACTTTTCACTGACGGCGGGTTTTTATTTTGGTGAAAATTTTACTTCAATTAAAATAATACTGTGACAAAAAGTAGTAGGGTTGCGACGTGTAAACGTGTAGTGAAATTTTATAAACGTTTTAGTGACCCTCCGTTCGTTGAAAACGTTTAACGTAAGCCTCTTAGATGCGAATTCTTCCACAGTATATATATCTGCTCAAAGGACTAGGCCACAAATACTACACTAAGGTCCATTCATACCTTGCTGCATTGTGTGTTGAGTTGCCAAATACCTTGCTGCAACTCTATGCAAACTGCTGCAAATTTGGTTTTTTTTTTTTTAAATGAATTTATTGCAGAGTTACCGCATGCAGTATTTTAGGAGAGGACCGCAACACAAGGCAGTGAAGTTGGAACAGACCCAAGGCCAAGCATTCAGATGACAAAAATTCTCGGACCTTTCTTTTTAGCACAATCGGGCAGGCAAGGCTGTGAGCACAAAATACTGCTTATTATGCTCTTTTTGGAATCGCTTCAATTTAATTAATATCGGAAGAGTGTCATGCTTGGTTTTTTTTTGTTAACAAATCCAAACCACAGAGGTACAGGTTTTAGGCTTGCAGCAACAATAGGCATCAGAGGTCAAATAATCCAAATTCCCTCCCCCCCCCCCAACCCCCCCCCCCGAAAAAGTAATGCATGTTTGTGACCCATATTGCAAAAATGCATTCAAATGAGGCAAGGCTAGTCTTTAAAAAAGTGGCTTTGAGATGGCTTCCTGTATCACCTTGCCAAATGATTGGCGCCACAGCAAATTCTCTTTATTTTAGAGCAATTTTGCAGCAATGGTGACACAATTTTAAAACTGAGTCTAAGTAGGGACATGCAGATCTAGTACCTCTGCAAAAAATCAGGACAAATCCATTGCGGGAATCTTGCCATATAGCCTACAAAGGTTATAATTTGTATGTTATAGTGCCATCTATATGCTTATTTCCTATAGAAAGGGACGTGTTGTAAAACTACAGTTTCATGAAAAATCATATTTGCCCGCAATGAAACTTTCATCAATTTACAAAGCATGTAGTTAATGGTATAAATACCAAATTAGTTGTCAAAAGTGTGTCGCCGTTGAGATTTTGTTTTTCTCGTTTTGTTGTGATAATAAAGAGACTCAAACAGCTGTGAATAAAAACAGGTCCGGTATTTGAGTACATTTGAGTTTGAAATGGGATGTGTGGACTGACCCATAATGCCCAACATTGTATGTGGTGCACATAGGTTCACTTAAAAACGTTTGCTGTCACAGCCCTGTGGACCCTACCAAGAATTACATGTAATGGGGGGGGGGGGGGGGGCAGTGCCCAGAGTTAATCGAATTATGTATTAATTAAGAGTGTTACTATGACATAATGGTCAACAAATTCTATGCTTATTTTTAACTGTATTTTGATTCACTTAATTGTTTACCCCTACAAGATGTGACACGGGGAAAAAAAAAAGCTTGTCAGGCCATATGTGATATGAGATCCGCAAAATGAGTCATTGGGCAACAAAATGCATTGCCATTTTCTTAGTTTCGCCTGAAAAAACAGCTGGTATTTTCAGTTTTGCTGAGACATTAATGGAGTACAATCGTGACAAATGACTAGTTATACTTCATCACATTACGTATCGTCATGTGAGGTAAGGAGGTCGTAAGTGCAATAGCTGGCCATGAGACATCTGTAGCTGCCAAGTGATACAGCTGTGTGCTGCAATGTGATACATCTGTGTGCTGCCATGTGTTGGGATCTTTCCTGAGTCCGTGTGCTCTTGAAATGGTTCCAAGGGGGACTGTATCCCTGAAGACCATACAAAGCCACTGACCAAAGACTTGGCATATAGTATAATTTGTATAAGATTTTTGACCAATGGCAGGCGATTGCACGTACAAACTTTTTTGCAAGTCTCACAACGGTATGGCCAGTGAGCCATGAGCACCTCTGGGTCAACCAGTTTAAGATGATAAGAGCATTTATGTGTAACCGTAATTATGTTGTTGTCCAAGTACATATGTGTAGGAAGAAATTACACAGTATAGCGGCCATATTGAAACATCATTATGATGTCTGCAAGCAAATGTTATGGTAAGATTTTGAGATTCTACTCATGCACAACATTACAAAAATAGAGGTATTTGAGTGAACTGCTTGGCTCTCACCCTAAATATTTAAAACAATTACACCCTTCAACTGTAGCCCTACATGGTGTAATGTGCCTTTGTTCTTAATAGTTGAGATAAATTATTCTTAAAAAACATTAATGGGCCATTCTTTGGTCATGTTTTGACCAAAAACGGCGTGTTTTTTTTATTTACCCATGCTGTTTTTTTTTTTTCTGTCCACGTAACAATATCTGTTATTCCTTTTTACATTTTTTAATAACCTTGAGCCTAAGCCTAGCCAAAAATAATGTATCCACTTTCACTTGATTGGTATTCGTCATTGGGGGCAAATAAAGTTCGGTCACTTTGTTGACCATCAGTAGGTCAAACACGTGACCAAACTTTGGAGGGCAACCATGACAAAATAACCAGTCTCCAAAAAGTGGCAACATTATTGGACGGATTGCTTGGCAAACTACGGCTTATGAAAATTGGCAATGTCTGTTGGACGGGATTGGAGCAAAAATCCGGCTTATGAAATGGCAAATGTCTGGATCGATGTACGGATTACATGGGTGTAAGGAGTATGTATGTGTGTCTGGACACAAAAACGGTAAACATTTTGCAATTAACTTTTTTCCAGATGAGATAGAGTACCCAATCTTAGATATATGTAGGTGGGGGCACAATCCCTACTAACTATGTAATCCATTCCCCAGGGACCTCCCTGGGTCGACAGGGGGGTGCGGAAATGTCAAAAAAGGTCAAAACATTTCACCAAAAAGGTAACATTTTGCCAGAACTTTTTTTCCAGATGAGGGTAGAGTACCCAAACTTCGAGATATTGTAGGATGGCACACAAGCCCCTACTAACAGTAATCCATTCCCCCAGTGTCCTCCCCTGGGTCTGACCAGGGCGGTGGGGTAATGTCAAAAAAGGTCAAACATTTCACCAAAAAGGGTAAACTTTTGCCATTAACTTTTTATCGATGAGGTAGAGTAACCAAACTTAGTTACATTGTAGGATGGCACAGCCCCGACTAACCATGTCATCCATCTCCCCCAGTCCCTCCTGGGTCTGGACAGGGGGGGGGAAATGTCAATAAAGGTGCAACATTTTCACCAAAAAGGGTATAAAACATTTTGGCCATAACTTTTTTTCCAGATGAGGCTAGATACCTAAATTAGATATATTGTAGATAGAAGGGCACAACCCCTACTAACAAGGTAATTCAATTCCCCCAGGGTCCTCAACTGCGGTCTGACAGGGGGTGGGGAGCGGAAAATGTCAAAAAGTCAAACATTTAACTAAAAAGGTAAACATTTGCCATAACTTTGTTTCCCGATCAGCTAGCAGACCTAAACTTAATATATTGTAGGAGGGGAATGGCCCTACTAACCATGTACTCCATTCCCCCAGGGTCTCATCCCCTGGTGTCTGCCAGGGGGGGTGGGGAAATGTCAAAAAAAGGTCACCATTCCACAAAAAGGTTAAACATTGCCAAACTTTTTTTTCAAGATGAGCTAGAGTGTCAAATTAAGTGTATTGTAGGAGGGGGACAATCCCTACTATACCAGTACTTCATTCTCCCAGGGTCCTCCCCTGGGTCTGACAGGGGGTGGGAATGTCAAAAAAGGTCAACATTTACCCAAAAAAGTCAATTTTTTGTTTCTAGATGAGTAAAGAGTAGCCAAACTCAATATAATTTTAGTTATAGATGAAGTGTTTAGACCTATGCCTTAAGCTCCTAGGCGACCTTCTAACTGCCTGATACGGAGTTTTGTTGAGGTTTGGGTCAAACAGTCCACTTAGCTTCAACTGCCTTCTGCAGGCAGAAGCGATTATGGACTTTTTTGCGTCTCCACATCTTGCGTCAAGTATGGACTATACATACACAATGAACACCCATATTATTCAACAGCCCAAAACTTTTTTTCCCAAAAACTCAAAAATATTAAAAAAAAAAGCAATCCGTCCATCACCGCCATTGGCGGTTTGTACAGATTTTTTGGTTAGGTGGTTAGGTGTGGACTGAAGGTTATTAAGAATGTAAACATAATAACAGATGGTTACGTTGACAAACAACATTGTGCTGAAAGTAAAAAATCACCGGTTTTTGGTCACAACCGTGACCCCGAAGAAAAGATGGCCCATAGCACTTGCAATGGTGGTTTACCCAATGCACTTTTGTTTTGGGGGTGTTGTGAAGAGGATGAGTTCACATCCTGTAGCTAATAATTACTCACACAGCTCATGCATTCTCTCTTCATTGTGTTTTTTACTAATGGTATGAGTGGAAATTTCCGCGTTACAGATATTTCGTGATTTTAACAGTTTGGCCAAAAATGCGCGATATTCATTTAAGGTATATGACATAAGGTGCAATACAAATCTATGGAAAAGCGTATTTCAAGTTGTTATTTTCCACGCATTTTTATATTCACTCGCGAAATTTGCGAAAAAGCCTCGCGAAATTTTCCACTTATACAGTATGCTCTGATTACCACCAAATAGTGGTAATTATTGGTTTTTACCATTCTGAGTGTAAAAGTAATTCAAGGTAATCAACATTTCCACAGAATACACGCGTTGCCTCTGTAATAATATACACAATGCATCTTTTGCATTTCTTGCGCTAACCGTTTATTCCATATCAGGATAGGAATTTCAGCAAGAACGAGATCAATTCTCGCAAAGATCTACGTAAATTGAGTTACGTGAATCAACATTGATCTTGACACTTTAGAATTAACCAGTATCGAATTAAGATGATTCCCGCAAAATTCATTTTGAGAATCAAGAGCGAAGATTCTCGCCACTTCGCCAACTAAAATTCTACCCCATTGCACCATAACTCGTACGGTTGCGGCAATCAGTATAGTGATTATTGATTACAGAATTGCTATTAAAAAAAGTTTATTAATTAGTATTGCCACCTTTGTTTTGCCAGCCTTGTGAATCTGTTGATATATGGTCCATATCTTAAGAGTATTTCAGAGTATAATTTGCATATTTGGGACCATTAACTCAACATTCACATGGTTGAAATACACTATGAATGCCAAGAAGTTAACGTGATTGTATAGCTATCACCAAATAGGCAGGCTTTACAACAGTGCAAAACTGATATGCAAGGCAACGCAAGAGACACGGTGTGAATATTTTGTGAGGTGTGCCGGCATTCTGTGCAACTGCTCAAGTGTATTGGAATTGGGGCAATCAAGTGAAGGATGGCGTTTGTACCTTCATTTATATCCTCCATGGAATCTAGGAATTCACTGCCTAAATTAATAACTGCTATAAGAAAGATAACATTGTTGAAATACTGTACCACCATGATATTACCACATAACACACTTCAAATTTCAGCGGGGGCAGATGCAGGAGACCTAATGCCTAAACTTTCCACTTCGTGCATGGCAAGTTGGCATGTCTTCATGCTAAGCCTAACTTTCCACTCTTGCAGGGAAAGTTAGGCAAATGTCTCTTGTGCATGTGCATAAACCTGAAATCAAGGTTGTAAGTGTGTGCCATTTGGCAACAAGCAGTTTTGGATGCATACAATGAAACAAAGGTTGATGACAAAAATTGTCATTCATACCCTAGAGGGCTGAAAACGAAGCCATATTGGAAGCACGTCCAGTAGGCATTTGTACTGGTGGTTGCAAGGGCATGTTCTGTTATCTGTTTGTAGTTGGGTTTATTGTGGAAATGGCTGAAATCATATTCTCTGAAACATGTCTCGTAGTACTTTTGGGAGAAAGAAAAATACAAAAACTGATGATAATTAGGCTTTTGTACATACTTTGTTATCTCAAAATAGGCAAATTGATGAGTAGTGCAGGCACAAACGGGAAGCAACACTACTATAGCAAACGTGACTGTATGGCGCACGCTTTTGCAAGAGGACGTGATGATTCATTAAAGGCGCAACAAGAGATTTCACATATAAGGTGTCCCTCCTCCTAAAAAAAGCAAAAGTATAACGATTTTTGCCCTGATGTAAAGCTTTACATCAGAAAATAACCCAATCTGGAAAGGATTAGCTGAGAAATGTTATCTTGGTACAAAAAATTTTGAAAATTTCTAATTTCGTATAGGAGGCAAATACGAAATTCGCCTATTGTTGGTATTGAAAATATAAGCAAATCAGAATCACCCGTCCTCAATTTCAAGGTATTTCCGTAGCCAAATACAATGTAAAAAAATGGATTGAGTGTTCATCTATATGAAATTAATATTATGTACCAGTATTTGGTGCCTCGGAATCTCTCGTTGCACACCTTTCTTTAAAACACATGGATAATTCAAAAGTCAAAGATCAATAGATTGAAGGCCCTGTACTTGAGCAGTAATATTGATTGAATTATAGTCGGGTGCGTAGTCTGTCAGTATATGGCTGTGTTGTAAAGCTAGCCAAGTGCTATGGCAGTTTTTACTCCACATGTATTATAAAGGACCCATTGTACACTATTGGACATGTGTAAATAAAACATGGCAAATTGACAACTAGGAATTTCAGTTTGCATATTTATTAAGTGTTTTTAAAGCAAAAAACATTCACAACAAGATAAAAGGAAGCAAGTTGCGTGTTTACCAGTATTAAATTTTGTCATGTTGCATTTATTTGGCTGGCAGTATCTGTGTGCATCTAGTTCTGGACTACTTTCACCGCATTTCATAATTTCATATTGTATAGCGGCCATTGAAGGGGGTGGTACAGTACAAAATGGTCTGCCTATGGAAACCTGCTTTGCGTCTGTTGTCTTGTACATAAAATCGAGACGTAGGAGGAAAACAGTTCACAGGAGCTGCACGGCTGCTACGTTAAAATTTGGCCTTTACGCGGTTAAAAATTGCATTTCAGGAAATGAAGATCCCCCGATCTCTGTTACATCTCTGATAAGATCATGCCAGGTCAACTGGCTCACACTAACTTTGGTATGAGCCACTGAGCACAAAACAAAACCTAGGTATTATCATAATTTGAAACAGGTGGACCATCAACGTGCACATACATCGGAAATTAGGCTGCTGCAGGCTCCACGGCATATTTATAAGGATATGTCACATGTAAAAATACTCAAATATTATTTAAGGTTGAAGGTACCTATACCAACCAAATCACCAATTCTCCATTCACACTATTGAAGAAAATTAATGAGATTCTTGATGACAATGTGAAGGATTTTTACATTTCTTTATATCTAAATGTAAGTACAAACATTGAAACGTCGCACCGGTGAAGCTCCGGGGAATGTATTTCCTTACTCGATTTAGGTACAAGACAACAGAGCGCACAAAGCATGTTTCAATAGGCAGGACCATTTTGTCTGTACCCCTTCAATGGCCTTTTAAAACGCTCCGGGGGCGTTGCATTTTCAAAAGGGGGGCGTTTATTTGAGGTCATTTGTCCATTATAATGTTACATTAAAAACATCGGCAGGCCCCCATCTGCCCCCAGAGGGGGCTGGGCCAAATTTTAAAAATACTTTCAGTCAGTACTCAGAAATCCGGATTTGAGGTCCCGTATTTGGTTTGTGAGTTTCAACCTTTTTCGCAAATATGCCGCCCGACCGGTGCAAAATAATGATATCGCGGGATGATTCGTTGTTCCGACATGTCTTCCACGTGATGTTAGTCTACTTTGTCGATCAACTCCAGCGATCACGCAGTGGCAAAATCAGCTCTCACAATATGACACGAACATTACCCAATCCATGTCCGCATTTGAGCTGTATCTATTCCTCTTTAAATACATTGTTTTCCTGCTGATTCTTTCCTTTAATACCACTAATTACTTGTAAATATACACTTCCATGTTGCACAATGGTACATAGCAACCATGTAGATCAACAGAGGAAATACTGCTGCCGACACGCCGTGAAACTACCATTTTGATTGGCTGGACGACGAATTACGTATGTGTTTACAAGAACTTCCAATCAAACAACAGATATTACGATGTAATATCCGACCAAGGTCAAAGGAGATCGGGTCATTATTTATGTCATTGGGGCATGGGTCAAAAGTAGTCTAACGCAGCTGTTATCCAATTCAGGTTTATATTATTTATTTTTGCTCTCTTAAATACATATTTTTAGAGGGAATTCGGCAATTCGTAATTCTGTATTTGCCAAACTCAAAACAGATTTACCCCATATAGAATATCCCTACGAGTACAAGTTGGCAGCTCCGCCTAATGGCAATGATACCGGTGATCTCAGAAAATAGGATTATAAAAAAACATGCTTGTCCTTTCTAATCTATGGCCGCGCACACGACGCAAGTCGCTGATATTTTACCGATATATAATAGCTTATAATGTATTCCTTGCACAAATATTGGCATTAAAAAGATGCAGTTTTTGCAAATCTACACTTACAAAGGGTATACTGTGCTGTAATTTAGCAGTTCTGTAACTTGTTTGGTTGTGGACAATTTGGTGAGTTTCAGGCCCGACTTTCGGCAATCAAAACGTGGGGGCGTTGATTTGAGGGGGTTTTATTGTTCATGTAAAAAGTAAGGGGGGGGCGTTTATTGAGGGGGGCGTTTAGTAGAGAATCTAGGTTTTTAGAAGGCCAGTGAAGGGGGTAGGTACAGTACAAAATTGTCTCGCCCTATTAAAATATGCTTTGTGCGCTCTGTTTGTGTTGTACCTAAAATCGAGTAAGGAAATACCTCCCCGGAGCTTCACCGATGCTACACTAAAATTTGGCCTTTACCTCGGTTTTTCAAATTTTGGATTTGAAGGAAAAGAGATCACTCCTCTGTACATCTCTGAATATAAGATCATTGCCAAGTCAAACTGGCTCACAACTAAATGGTATGAGCCACTGATCACAACCACAAAAAAACCTATGGCATATAATAATTCTGAACAGGTGACCATACGAACGTGCACTAATACAGCGAAATTTATGGCTGCTGAAGAGCTCCACGAGCATATTTATTAGTGGGATATGTCCATGTGTTTAAAAAATAAAATACTTCAAATATTATTTAAGGTGAATGTACCTATATACCAACCAAATCCACACTTAATCCATTTGGCTAAATGAAGAAAATTAATGTGATTCTTTGATGACAATGAAGGATTTTTACATTTCTTTATATCTACATGTAAGTACAAACCTGTCCAGCAAAATGGTTGTACTTGTATAACAATGTGACTTCTTAATGACATGAACATTTTATAAACAGCAAGAAACTTAGACTATAACGCAGAAAATATCAATATTGCTATTTGGCAAGTACATACCTAAGGAAACCAATTAGGGCAGCGGGTGAATGAAAAGGATGCCGACGACTTATTTGAGTCCTTGGCTGGTTTCAAGGGTTGGGATTTATTCCGTTCAAATAAAGCGGTACTCGGAGTCTGAAGCGCTTCATGCACCCGCTGCCCTTAAGTACGTTCATACCTATATACTAAAATCTCCCTATTATATACATCATAAAACAAATATACAAAATGATGCCAGATCATTACTGTAAATATGATGTTGATCAGTAAAAGCATTATATTACATGTATTTGCTACAAAATTATGTGATTTAATATTTTATTTTTGCCCACCGTAACTGGCAGGTTTAGGCAACAACAATTCTCAAAGATTTTTCCTGTACATTAATAAAATAACCAGTATATTTAAAAAAATCTATTACATGCAGAGGGGGCAGGACACATCTTGCTTGATTGGGGATTGCGAATATGAATTTGTGACATTGCCCAATCATCTCTTAAACCTGTCTTCAAAAATTCTCATGTCGTGATATTGTGAGTAAAAGTTACTTCAAAATCCGTCCGGGATAGTGCTTAACCCCACGGCAAAATCGTATAAATTGCAATAAGAGTCATTTATATTATGTACCAGGGAGCCCTTGGTCCAGTTTTTGTCTTACCTGCGATATTCATAAGAGCGCCCTCTTACCATTGAATCTGTGAAAAAGACTAGCACCAGGTTTGCACCGGTTGTTGATGCCGATTTGGAATTTTACTGTTGCAGTTGAGATGGCATTTCCTACATGTACGTGTACACCAAATTTTTACAGAGATACACTGGGTTGATCAAAAAACCTGACATCATTGGGGTCAGGGTGCCTGCCTTAAGGCCCCTGGTGGGGTCACTGGTGCAAACCCCCAGACTGTACTTTGTAGCCCAACACGGGGAGAACTGCCATCTAGCAGCAAAGTGAATTCAAATCCTCCGGTGGACCCCTGAGTCTAGTCTTTTTTAAAGACCTAATGGTAGGAGGGTGCTCTTATGCATATCAGATGGTTATACACAAAGACTTGACTAAAGGCATTTGATCTGAATATTTGACATGTAATTTTTTTGTTTTTCCACAGGTTAATCCACTAACCCTGAAGGATTTTGAAGTCAATATTATCGTGATGTTACTAAGACTTATTGAACAAAGATTTAAGAGGTGATTTTTTTAATGTCAACTGGGACGAGACTGCCATAGAAAATCATGTAATAATTCCATAAATTGTCTGGAATTCCCAAATGCCCAATTCGAGAAGGATGTGTCCCCCTCTCAATTTTTTTTTCCAGTGAATCTCTTTTCCGATGACCATTATTTAGCCAAATTTTATCAGTTTGCAAAGATAGAGGTGCCTATTGTACTTTCATAACCTAGTTTTTGGTTTTCTATAAGTATAACTACATGAAACAAACTATTTTCAGATGGTCAATTCAGCAAATGTAATTTTGTTGCACTTTATCAATCAGCGTATGCTCATGTGAAATGTTCATCCCGGGTCATTCCTTCATTACCGATTAAAGGTCAATTCCTTCATTTACCCAATTAAGGGTCATTCCTATCATTTTCCATTAAAGGGTTCATTCCTTCTTTTCCAATTAAAGGGTCATCCTTTCATTTTTCCCCAATTAAAGGGTCTTCCTTCATTTTCCAAGTAAAGGTCTTTTTTTTTTTTTTTTTTTTTTTCCTCATTTTCCAATTAAGGGTCACCTTCATTACCAATTAGAGGGCTTCCTTCATTTACCACTTAGAGGGGCATTCCTTCATTTACCAATTAAATGTCTTCATAAATTTACCATTAAAGGGTCATTCATATTTACGAATTACAGGGTCTTTCCATCATTTACGAATTAAAGGGCCATGCCATCGTTTACAATTTAAAGGTTTTTTTTTTTAATTTAAATTTAAAGGGCCATTTGAATAATTACAATTAACGGCAATTCCTCATTTACCAATTGAAATTTACCACCAAGAAGTATAGGCCTGCTGTTAATCACAGGCCTACATGTAAAGCCTGTGGTTAAAAAAAAACACGGCTACAAAATTTCTACACTTCAATTTTCATAAATAAAATGTTGACCCTTCATTTTTTCATTTTGACTCTTGACAGTTGACCTCAAGGGTCCTTGACTCTTGGGGGGAAAAATTGGGAAATTACTGAATTCCATAGACTATGCTATATGCTAAATAACTAAACTATGTCTTGATGATACAATGAACATGTTGGCAATCTTTAAAAGCTATACATCATGTGTTTTTGAAAGACTCCCCTATGATGAGCAAGATTGGTCAATGACGGCCCAAACGGCGGCGTCAGGGGGTGGCAGGGGGGGGGGCAGATTCCCCCCTGAAGTTTCAAATTCAGCAAAACAGGGGTTTACGCTATAAATTGTGTAAAAATTCAGGTTTTTGTTTACTATATGAGTAATTGTGTAATGTTTCGCCCTCCTATGTTTTGCCCTCTATGAGTTTACCTGGCGCTGCCCTGGGCATCAACAACAATTTATTTTCAAGTCTTAGGAAAAACATGGAAGACAAATGGGGAAAATTTTGTTTTGTTTGCAGGAACCTTCAGTATATTTCAGTTAAAGCATGTATTTTGGTATTTCATTAAACTGTCCCCATCTGGAACACTTTTCCGATACATAATTTTGCAACCCCTTCATTGTGTGAAGGGTTTCCAAATTCGAGGTATCGACAGTGTGTCAATGGGTCACCTTATGGAACACCAATGTATTCATATTATTTAGGCTTTATGGACGTATGCCAAAACTATAATTTATCTAGAAAGCCTTACCATGAAAATTTTTCCAAAATGTTGGTGAAATCCAACAGAATTTTTTCAGACGATGGCAGCCAAGTTTTTTAATGTGGCAAACCATCAACATAAACGTCAGCAATACCAACTCAGACCACAAGCCTATTTTGACAATTTGATGTGGCTGGCTATGGGTGGATAATGGACAACATAAAAACCAAAACACATTGTTTAAAAAGAAAAATATTCCCAAAACTCAAATCACAGTGGTAGGGGGCCCGGTACCCACTAAGTATAATTGTTTCTGTGTCTTACAGAGGAGTTGACTCTTCAACAGTTTTGGAATTAGAAACATTGCTTAAATTAAAATATACAATATTTTAGAATTTCTTCATGGGGCTTGTGATTATCAAAATGCCATGCCAAAATTAGATTTCTGGCCACCATCGGTGCCCTTTAAAAAACATCTTTTGGAATGGATCTCTACATGATTAATTTAAAGGCACTATCAGTGATTTTGCTAAAATAAAAAATAAAAAAAAAGGTTTTTACCTGTCCTGTAACGGGTAATAGTATCCTAACATGCCCTGCAATTATAACACCAGCAGCTACCTAAGAAGACAAAATCATATATTTTTAGTAAATTACTGCCGTACGACACTAACTAACAATAAGTGCATGGAGATTCATATCTTTGACCACTGCCTTTTTCGTTCCTTTTCTGTCATCCTTCATTTGGAAAAGTACTTATGATTCTACAGACTTATCCTTTACTTTTAACTATTCCTGCAAATTTTAGGTATTTTGACCTCTTTCGGAAAAATCACTGATAGTGTCTTTAAGATTTCTTGGCCACCATCATTTCATTAGGTTGAAATGGATCTATCCATCGTTAAAGGGATGAGCAGCGATTTGCTAATCTGAAACATCGAAAAAATCATAAAACTCATATTTTTGTCTTTTTGTTACTGGCTGGATAGGCGACATAACCTGCAAGTGGTTGGCTTGAATCCGAGTAATAATGACAAGGTAGTGCTTTTTATCTGATTCCTGTACTTTCTATCGTGCGTATCAAAATTCCGACTGAGATCAAAAAGCCTTCCCGGTGAATATACCAGATTTAGCGTGTATTGTCCCACCGTGATCATACACTTTGACCTCAAACACGAACATTATTGATCTTTGTTTATTCTGTACTGGTGTAAAAACCACATAAGCTTTTTAGTGTAGATTTTTGACGCTGCTCCGCTCTTGTCTATTTGGCGGAAGATGGTATGACAAATTTCCTCAAATACTTCATTTTTTCACTATTTGGTGGTTTGTTTCTACATTAAAGCAGTTTATATGGAATGTACACACGTATCCCTGATTTTTAAGTTTAAAAATGCATGTCCAAATTTTTTTATTCTCTCGGATTATCGCTGATAATCCCCTTTAAGTTTAATATGCCTTGTAAGAATCTCTCGCATGGGATTTGGTTTAAGGTGAGGTCCTCCTGACTGGACACTCTGTCTGTGTCTTGTCTTGTAAGGCACATCATGTGCCTTGACCAGTCTGTAGTGGTTGTGTCCAATTTGATCTGGCCCTGGTTTGGTTCGGAATGGATCTTTGGAAAGCGCCTCCTTGTGGGCGGCTGTTGGCATGGTTTACCCTGGGACGTGCCGCTGTAACCCGAGTTGAAATGCCTCTCTGGGGATTTCCATGTGAGTGGTGTCCTAGGTGGGTGTTGGTTTTCTTCTCCGTACTGATGGCGTCTCCAAGACTCATAAATATACACAGTCAAATACATTGTTCATTTAATCACCATTCCAGTTCCAACAAATAAAATCTTAACACTTTCTTTTCGCTAGTTTTATGTATCTGAAGCGATTGTATAGTTCCACTGAGTTTAGTGCCATCAGCGGCTACTTACATGTCCACAAATAATACTCATGATCCTGGAAAGAAAAGTCCTGTTTGTCTGCATAGAAAAGGGGTTGATGTCTTGATAGTCAGGCTGAAAACACAAAACAAAAACCACATCAAACAAATTGGGGGAAAAAATTACACAGGAACATGGTAACCAAATTTGATTAGAATTAAAAGTGCATGTTCATGTAAGTGAAGTTTACCCGTTTCGGTTTGCCAAAAAAAGGTAAGCCTGATTGTCATAAGCGTGCTATAGTCATTTAAAAAGGTTCTGCCCCTGTGCGATGGAGATTTTTTAAGAAATTCTTTTCTGGCACAATTACATTATAACCCTTAGCACCCACCTGTATCATGTGTTTTGTATGGGGTTCGTAACATGACCCATCTGACACACTTATGAATTTGGAAACCTTAATGGAATAAAACCTGTGCTTTAACTTAGAAGGGTTTCCAATTCATAAGTGTGTAAGATGGGTCAGGTTACGGAAATACCTTTTGTTTGCCACAATTTTAAAATGCCTTTTTCCAATTGAATAAACCAATTGGTACTTAAATCTAGCTGTCTTCTTCTATGGAAGACTAATAGTCTTCAAATGAAGTACCTGATATAGATTTTCATGTGAAAGATCCATGGTATGGTCTCATGTGGAAATATTGGTGGCTCTGCAATAGAAATTTGAAATGGAATCCATTGGGTGTTTGTGTCCATCTAATTTGAAATTAAGTCTTCAAACCAGAGGAGTATAGATTTAAAATGCAATGGCCCATATGAATCTGGAGCTACATATAGTGCAGGGCATTTCAAACGAAAATAAAACAGCATGTAAAAAAATGTCATTGATTGCATGGTGGTTAGCCCCATTAATAGGGGTTCCATAAACCGGACCCTCTGACCACTTTTTTCTGACCACGTAAAGAATTCAGGAAACCTACGGAATAAACATGTGCTTGGAGTTCGGTGAAGGGTTTCCAAATTCTTAAGTGGTAAGAATGGGTCAGGTTACGGAAACCTCTCCATTAAATCAGGAGTTCTCAAACCGGCCAGCCTGTAGGCCGAACCGGCCTGCCAAAAGATGTTAACATTTGGCTAATAACAGCTCCAAAAAGGTTTGAAAGATAAGAATACTTGGCCCTTGGAAATGTGTCTTACAGCTTGGCCAATAGACAAATAGCCTGAGAACCCCTTCAGTAAATATTTAAAGCAGTATCCATAGCAGGCCCGATCTCAGTAATTGCCAACTTTTGTCAAACTGGGGGTCATTTGTCAAAACTTAGTGACAAGCTGTGTTTATAGTTTTTTCAATTGTGTGTAGGACTATAAATTATAAGAAATTAGAAAGCACACCTTAATCTTTTCTCCTTTAACAAAAATTTAACTTGTTTTAATCAGAAAGTTTGGAAGTGAAGCCATATTCTGTTAAAAATGCAAATATTTTTTTTGGGGAAATGTAGCTTAATTGCCCAAAGAAATTACACGGTCGTATTATAAATGTAAAGTATGTACCTTCAGGCAATTCCAATGAAATAGAAATCAATTGATGCTTGAAATTTTCACCCAATTCATGAAACATTTTTGCTTCTATTATGCCCCAAAAACATGTCTTGCCATTAAAAGTTTTATTATTAAATTTAAAAAATAAACAAGCAGAGTGATTTTTCATGGATTGATGTTGATAGTTTGGAAGAATATTGTACCAAATGCAAGCAAATCTTTTGCCCACTGAGTTAGCAGATAATTAGCTTTATGTCCAAAGTGATGGATGTGTGACATGTGAACGGAATTTTGACTTAAAAAAAAAATTTCTTATCTTTTTGGACATTAATTATAACAAAAACTAACTTAAAGGCCGACTCCGACTCGGGATTTCCTGAGGAGGGCGCCCTCAATTTCCAAAAAAAATTGTGTTTTTGCATGTGGCCATTTGCACAATCAGTGTGTTGTAACTTCAGTTTGACACTTTCATGATGTGTATCTCACTAATGCAATGAAGAATTAAAGATATTTTGCTGTGTAACTAGCCTATATATAGGGGCTAGCTCATCTAGCTTAACAAACCTCCTACTTTTTTTCTTTTGGATGTGGTGGCCATTTATGTGGTTAAAATTGGCACTTTGGTTGTAACCCAAATTACATCTATTTTCTCAAAGCCGCTACTGTAACCCTGCATGGATTCCAGTTTTTGTTTATTTTATTATAGAAAGTGTCCACCTATAATGCATAATTGGTTCCACATTTCTTGCTTCTCATTTCCGGTACAGGTCAGTTTGATTAGCGTTGCGGAGGTGACATTTTCCGTTAACAAAATGATGCACTATTTATAACAAACTGGACTCCTTAATTTAATAAGAATTCTCTGTTTTTGGTGTTGTATTGCAAAAACACTACAAGTATGATTGCATTTAGTTGCAAAAAGAATTTTGTAATTCGCTCTTTAAGATTTTGCTGGCGCAAAGTCAAATTCAATGTTAACTTTACGTTAACATTTTAGTCACTTCCGCAAAATGAAACTGATGTTGGTGTTTTTTTTTAAAGAGATACAAATGGCCCACTCCCCCCATGTTTGAACTTCTTTAAATCTTGAACATGCCTTAACATCTTATTGAATAAAACGTTGTAAAAAATACACAAAAACATATTTCAAATTATACAAACATGTATTACTTCCGTTTAGCACCTGTCACCTCCGAAACAAATTGTCATTCGAAAACGTTAAGTTTAAACATTCAGCTGTTACTTGCTTAATAGAAATCTATTGCTGCTGATATTCTCTGTTGTAGTGATAGTAGTGAGCTGCATCATGATAGGATGACACTCACCAGGTCGAACAAGTCAACTTTAAAATTCCCCTGAGACTGAAATTTTGTGTCGAGCATGACATTATAATTTTGTAAACAAGGTAAAGTTGATTCATTTTGGAACGGAGGCCTTACTGTGTTGGGACTGTGATTGTTTTACTTTGGAAAGAAACATATATTCACATGATAATGGATGATTTATTAAATACAGATGGATAAATTTGACTAATTACCAGTGTATTCTGGTTATTGTTACTTTTTGTGCCATTTGATAGACATGCCAGACACATTACAAAAAGTCTTTGTGACAGTAATGTGCCTGAATTGTTTGTGTTTTTTAACTAAATTAGGATTTTCTTAAATCTCTTACGATAAAAAATAGGGTAAAGCTTTGACCACACAACAGGTTGTGCATGTTTTAGAGAAGTAACCCAATCAAATAATTGTGTGGTTTCGGAGGGTGCCATTTTTGTTAACATGCGTATATACCACATTATTGCAAGCCTTAGCTTGTGATGCCATTAATTATTCAAAGTAACAGGTTTTAAACACAACAAACTACTTTTGTTATAACAAAATTAGCACTACTCTGCAGGGTAATTCAATGCCAAAACAAGAGAGTTCACCATAAATCTTGGATTTTGCCATGACTTCCTTGGGGTTCTTCTAATTCTAAGCTGAGATCACCAAACAGAAATCCATTATTCCATTCGTTCTAATTAGAATGGTTCATCAAGTTTCACAACTCTGAGGCAAAAAATTTCAGTCATTGCATTTGCAATTTAAAACAAAGTCTCATTTTAAAACAGAAGGTAATCTTAAACAACTTAAATCAGCACATGGATTTACCCATGGTTGGAAACTGAGAAGGAAACAGGAATAGACTTTGAAATATTTCATAGAAAATTTCTTCCTTGTACTGTGAAATATTGAAATTTCACATTTCAGGGAGCACACTGGCAGGGACCATTGCTGCTGTAGGATCTTAAAATCTCAAAAGAGTATTGCCTGTGCAGTATTTCACGACCCCATTATAGAAATGGTAAATGCCCCGAGACCTTAAGTTTTGATATTATGTTGCTTTAATTGTTTTTGACCCTGACTTTTGAGATTGACTCCATTGTTGACTATTGAGAGTCTACCTTTTATGAATTACTTGCTGTGCTTACATGTATGATACAGGCTTAAAAAAATGGGGAACCCTGTGAAAAAGTCACAAAAATAAACCCAAACGTGACAGGACGGATGCATTAAGGCATAGATGACCAGAGGACCGTTTTCTTGCATGGTTTTAATTGTACGTAAAAGTAGGTAATTGGATTATCTGAAAGGATGTTGTAATTTGTTTTGTTGCTTGCTCATATTTCCATGTGTAGTTATTACTTTCAGTGACCACAAATGAAAAACTTTACATTAAGGCCATTGTCTCTGCCAAGTATAAAATCAGAAATGCCTTTTACTGCAAAGGTCTGTGACCAGCTTAGTGCAAAATTTGGCACCAACCAATTGATTGAGAAAAATACCCCTCATCATGTGAATACTAGGATTTCCTTTTGGGGACACCCACAGCTATTGACCCATGCTGCTGAAGGGTCTTCAAATGCTTAAATGTATTAATGCATGTTTTGTCATCATACAGAAAGAAATCTAAATTTTTATGCCCTCCTTTAACGGTAGGTTCCTTAATTAAGGTGGCGCTGAATAAAAAAAAAGTCATTCATAAAAATAAACCTGAAACGCTACGCTGGTCACAACCATGCAGCGTCTTGAAGAGACTGATTTTTTTTTCATTAGAGAAAGTATACTTTACACTAAATACAATGACTTTACCTTGTATATAAATGCTAAATGGTTGTATTTTTGCCTCCACCAAATGTTGCCAATAATTTTTTACAAACAGTACAACATAATGTTTACATACTATCCCTATCAAACTATATGATATTAGGACTAAAATAGTCAAAACTCTTTCTCTTACAATAACAGTGATAGGTCTGGTTAGTATACTAGCAATATTAAAGTTCAAAGATATATGCTTATATTATGGTGAGGGCATGATCTTTGTAATACTGTACAGTTAGTACTGAACCTACTAGCCCGTTTTAATATAGATGAGGAAAAATGCATTTGAAAAACAATGCAAATATTTCAAATAACTTAAGTGTACTGTATCAGATGCAAAAAAGAATTAGAAATCTACTCAAAAGTACAATCAACACAAAAATAAAAAAAGAAAGTTGGAGGGACGTATAATTTTAGTTGGTAACTTTCAGGGTTTCCAACCTTTGAGAGGGCATCATTTTTTCTCCAGTTCATACAATCATGCAGAGCATTTAATTTAAAAACTTTCAGCACAAATTAATTAATGCTAGTGGATCCCTAGAAAAATTAAAGGGGATCACAATTGAAGCTTTTAGTTAAATGTATTAGTAACTAATCACTTGATAAATGGCAGTGGCCACGTATCAACAAATGAAGCAGGTAAAGCGCTGGAATGTTAGAATTTCAGCATGGGGGGGTCTCAGAGAATGCATAATGTTTGATGTAACCCCAAAATGGACTGAATTTTGCTCAGTCATTAAACTTGCCAGGTGCTATAAGAAAAGAACATTGATTGTTTTTTTTGGGTGATCTTGTTGGGACCTTGGAATCAGAAAGCTAGATGCATGGGCAAATGAAAAGCAAAATCAAAGATGTTGAACTCCGGTGTTGGCATGGGATGACCCTGCAGCATCTTTTTTATTTTATTTTGTTAAAACTTTGTAAGCAACACATCACATCTTTAAGACAACAAAACTTGCTATGAATGGTGGCTATGATTTAAAAAAGAACCTCAAACAAAACTGGAAATCAGAAATTGAAAAACATTAATGAAAAATGAGCTTGAAATGGAAAACGACAATGATACAATTAAAATGATGGAAAATTTTTAAGTTCTAATGGTTCTTGCGGATGGAATGAGAATAAAACCTTTCTCTTTGTTAACAAAAGTTGCCTCCGAAATGATGATTATTTTTTTTTCACAAAATCATGGCCTCCAAAATGATATTTTTTTCACAACCATCGGCCCATGTAAATAGCCCGCGCACACAAAGTTTGATGTTTTTATGCCAATGTTCTGTTTTAGAAACATGTTCAAGAAGGAGCACACCAACTGATTTTTCTTATTTTATACAGCATGTTGTACGCTGTTGGCCGCCCCTCTGTGTAATACAAGGGTCTGGAATGCTCTTCTTGGTCACCTAAGGAATCTTCCTCTTGTAAACTAGAAGGAATAAGCTGTTTTAAAATGCAAAATTATAGCCAGCTTCGTGTTATTAAATCAAACACAGGTCATGAAAAACAATTTGTTAACATCTTGGTCAACTCCGAAACAACGTGTATTGCCAAAGTTCTAAGAATTTTATACATGAAAATCTTTCTGAAAAAGTGTAATTTGTTGCAGGGAAGTAACAGTTGAAGAACTTTGCACAAGGAGTCTCACGTGGATTGTAATTTTTTTTTATGCAACAAAATGTTAGGTGCCCTGCAACATAGATAAATAGTAAATTTACAGTATATTTCACCGAGAATTTTTTGTGTGGAACACCTGTGAGTCTATTGGTATTTCCTTATAATTAGAATGTTGTTGCAATGCAAAATTAGAGTCAGTTTCTCAATTATTATCAACAAAAAGCCATGGTAACATCATTTGTCCTTCCGAAACATGTTAACAATGTTAACTGTCACTCCGAAAACGACTGCAAGTGGAAAAATTCAACTTGTAAGATTACAGATTTTTCTCCAATTTGTGTCAGGAAGTAGTAACCATATTGAAGGATTTAGTATAGGGAGCATGATGGGGATGGCTCATGAAAAAAAATTTAAAAATTAAAAATAGTGAGGTGATATGAGATTTTCCGTCCAAAATTTTCAATCTCCCTTCAAATATTTATGAATTCAACCAAGGACTAGTCAAAAAGCCGTGTAAATTTGAAACTACAATACTTTGGAATTAAATAGCATCCCTTTGCTGAAAGTTATGTTACAATTTTGGAAAAAATGGATTTCCCAAAAATGTTTTGCTACATTTTACTTAATATGCCACAATATTTCCAAAATATTACAACATATTTTGGCAAATAGATAAGCTCCAAAACAGTAATAAATTCAATTTGATCACTTGTGAGTACTTTTTAGTTGAAAATAACAAATAAAAAGTACTTCTAATTTTGACCCCCAGGGTTACAAAAGTTTACACCACTGATTGTTGAAAAGGACCATGAACATAAATGCCTTGTCCACATACTATCACTGTGTGAAAATGCTAGCTTAAATCAAAAATTCTTCATATAGAAAATCACAAACTTTGTTTAAAAATCCGGGACCGGGAAAAGTTTTGTATACACAGTATCCTATGGGAGTAATACTACACATGAATGTTTACTGCATCCAAAACGAAACATCCGATTTCATCTCAAATTTCGGAATTGTGCCTTTTAGGTAATCTTAGTTCTAGTTGACTATTACACAAAAAAATAATATTTCGAAAATCTTGAGTCAGACTTAAAAGCTTTGTAAAGATGGATCACTACTAACCTTTACCTAGTCGAATGCTTGGTTCATCCTCATGCCTTCCAATATTCCAAAACTGTTAAAATTGGCATGGTTGCTTGATGGAAGCTTGCGTTGGACGGAAAAATTGAAATGTGATACAGGGCATTTTTTGAAAATTGGCAAAAAATGATCAACCTCAAAGTAAGTGGTGTTCCCAAACCAATGCAAACTTGAAACAATATAAATCAGTTTGCAGACCTTCCTCATTTTAAGATATGCAGTCATGGTGTTGGACTGCAAAAAGTGGTGGACGTGACTGGTGTGAACGGAAAATTTAATGTTGATGGTGCCAAGCCATTTTACAGTGGTTGTCAAAACTTTTAGTACAATTACGAGTACAGTGAAAGTCTATCAGAGAATAAGTAAACACAACATAGAGCTTATTCATAAAGAAAACAGGCCAATGCAAAAAGTGTTGGCGTGATGAAATTTGTGACGGAAAAAATTGTGGACAAGATTTCGATTAACCATATCTGAATTAATTCTAGGGACCAGTCCAATAATTTTGTGTGGGCATTATCATGAAGGATAGTCTTGTAAATGCTACAATAAAAAATACCCCAGATATCCACCAAAGGAGTGCGGTGTTGTAAACGGAATAAATGTATCATGGAACGGAAAATGTCATGTCAACTCACTCCTTTTTCATTGTCCATATAAGTTTTTTGAGAACTTGCTAGCACTTATTTTCACATGTAATAAAGTTCACAAGTTGCCCAACGAATCAAAAGGAACAATTGACAGGCTCTACATAGCTAAAATGGCAGCTGAAAAAAAAAGGGCATGTTTTTGGTTGATGCAATATTGGTTTTAATTTTGACCATTTTGTGTGGGCTGTCCTCCTGAAATACAAGCACAAATATTTGGTTAGCTATGGGAGGGTAAGGTTAGTCTCGGTAGAGATGACGTTAACAAAACAACATAAAGGGAACGTATCACCCGTCCTGTAAAAATTCCTATAGGTTTTAAGTGGAAACACTCAAAAAGGTGGCAATTACTGTGAAACGGGCCTCACATTTTTGAAAGGTGCCCCCAATTTTTCAAAAAATTTTGAGATTTTTACACGGTTGTAATTGGTAATGGCGAGTAAATTAGTTAAAACCGTTACCTGTGAAGGTTATTTATTTTTTAAGGCTTGAAAATGTCTCTGTCGCACAACGAAGGAATTTTGTTATTTAGAGATAATCATAGCGGAGATCATACGATAATATTCACCCAGCTGCTGGAACGGCCTTCTAATATGAAATAGGCCGGGAAATAGGAAATAGCGCCATGTAAGTATCTACACTCATCCCCTTAGTTGATTTTATTGGTTCAGACAAGGTCAAGTTAGACAGGTAAAAGTTCTTTGAGGGTGGGCACTATTTCATGGGTGTGGCCCATTATTTGGACCCACTGACAAACATGGGGGACCTGATGAATGTCTCGAATAAAGTGTACTTTATTCAGTTAAAGTCTGACTGAATTCATCAGGGGGGTCATGGTGTCAGTGGGTCACAAAATGGCCACACCCCTATTTCTCATGGACGGACAATAAAAAACTTTTGAGCTTCCAAGCTCTGCCGTTAAGTACAAATTTGAAAAATCCCATCTAATTACAAAACAAATGCTTATTTATGATAAAATAACATTTTCTGAGCATTCTCGTCCACAGGTGTAGTTGCCTAGACAATTACCAAACATCAATGTGCAAAAAAAAAATATCAAAAATTGAAAATTGGGGGCGATCTTCAAAAATGTGCTGTTGTTAATGTTAATGATACACATTACTGAAAACTTACCTGCTCTAAAAGTGAAAATGGTTGAGGCGGTCGGTTTTGGGCTGGGACTTAGGCTCATGGGTTTGGATGTTTGCATTTTGGAAAATGTTTTCCAGTTTACTGTTGCTGGACTCTCTCAAGAAGAGGGGGGTCCCGAACCCCAACCCCCGGGTTTGAAAAAAACTATAAAAAGTGAAAAAGAAAACACAAAATATTAAGACTTTGTAAAGGTGCATTTTGTGATTTCAGGTAACCTTCTGTTTTATTCATTGTTCACTAGATAACCTTGAGAAAAGCTTATTCATAAAAATTTGAGTCGATCCCAATCTTGCGGTTTTGTTTTATGAGCAATTGCTTGTTTCCCACGGTCCCATAGGCCACTGTATTGAAATTTCTGTCCGATGCGGCCAAATTTTCACGTAAGATTAGGTACACATGGATTACTAAGGCTAACGGTTCAGATGATATAAAAATCTCAACCTTTTTGAGGTAAGTCGGGGGACAGGTTGTGGATCACGAAATGCCCCTTTAATTCTATCAATTGCAAGTGATTGAATTTGCCGAGTTATTAAAGAACATTTATGTTCTCAATGAAACAGTGCACGACAAAAAATGTATTTGTGTTATGAAACAGTTGATATTTTTTTACATCATCTGAACTGATGGGTACATGTGTGCACAGTATTTTGTGCATATTCCTTACTCTGAAAGAATTGTGTAATTTTGTATTAACTCCTTAAATTACAACAGAGTCAGGGCCATATCCAGAACCCCATAGTGACAGCGACAGTGGCCGCAAAGTGGTTATGCTTCGTGTCAGCGAAAAAAAAAAAAAAAAAAAAAAAAAAAAAAAAAAAAAAAAAAAAAAAAAAAAAAAAAAAAAAAAAAAAAAAAAAAAAAAAAAGGGGGGGGGGGGGGGGGGGGGGGGGGGGCTCTCCCATGTCCACCACTATGATCAATTACTCATAACATCAAATTGCACTATCAGAATCAACTAAAAATTTGGAATTTTAATTTTTCTCAGGGATAACATGTAATGATCAAACATAAAAATGAAGATGCTGGGATCACAAAATGCACCTTTAAAGGTGTATCATCAAACAATCAGCTCCTCAACACAATCTGCATAGCTCTTATTTAACCCAAGGACTTTTCAACAGCACAGCAAGCCATGTATAATTAATGGAAATACATGTACTATACTGCTATCTATTGTATGTATTCCAGGATGTAGTGAATTTACTGAATTATGACCAATTAATGAGCAAAGGCCCTACAGCCATTATAACATTCTGATCCAGAAAGCATAAAACACAACTTGACTTCCTTTTCACCTGTGTCTTCTTCATTCTCACCAATGGCTGTTTGACGTCACACCTGTAGGAAATAGCATGTTAGCTGTATGGTAAAAGCTGCCCTGGGGCACTCATTTTCATGTGCTATTTTGAGAGTAGGTATGGGGACTATTTCGTCATGTGAGTGCATCAAGGTCGTACATGCAGTAGCTGCATTTGTTAGAAATTTCCAGTAAAGATACAATAATGCCAAGTCTTTGGTCAGTGGCTCTTGAATTTGCCTGAAGAAACATTTCAAGAGCCACTGACTCAAGGAAAGATGAATTGAATTAATACATGGCATTACACAGATGGCAGCTACTGCACTTACAACCTTCTTGCAAGTTCACAACTTCACACAATGATTTATTTACTTCTGCAGGAAGAATGAATTGACCAAAACCACATGTAACCAGGAGGGTGTGGAGATCAGGTGGATATACGAAAAAGCTGACCCAAAAAGATACGAACATTTGATGCAAAAATGCAACCCCAAAATAGGATTTTGAAACCAGTTCCTGTAAGTTGTTTCCCTCAAAAATATGCCTAAATTTGCCAAAGTTTGGGAAACATGCATAATTTTTACGCAAAAAATTGAAAAAATTTGACACTTTTAAGGTGGTTCCCATGGGTAGCTAAAGAGTTACTAATAGATCTAAAGATCAGTTGTCCGAATATGTTGTCAATCTTAACAATTTAAAACCAAAAAGAATGTGTCTTCATTTTGCATGGCCACAGGCTTTTCAGCTCTCAGATATCAAAATCACCAAAAACAGGGTTTTCATATTTTTATTGGTTTTGAATGTTTCTGGTGAACCCTACCTCCTATTTCATTTTTCTGCAGATATGAAAGAAGGTGTACTCTTTCACAATTTCCTGGCTGCGGGTAAATAGAAATACCCATAACTCAAGATATGGGCATTTTTTTCCCAAAAAACTGATTTTAACAAATTTTGGGAAAAAATGGCATATCTTGACGTATAAGTATTTCTATGATCCCCGCAGCAAGGAAATTATGAAAGAGCCCACCTGCTTTCATAATCTGCAAGAGAAAAGAAAAAGAAAATAGGGGAAGGGACGGTGAGGTAGGGTTCACCAGAAAAAAAATCAAAAATGTTAAAAAATATGAAAAACCTGTATTTTTGTTGATTTTTTGGACATCTGAGAGCTGAAAAGCCTTTTGGAAATGTAAAATGAAGACACATTCTTTTGGTTTTAAATTGTTTAAGATGTGACAACATATGGGGAAAAATGATTCTTTAGATTATTTAGTAACTCTTGAGCTACACATGGGAAAACCACCTTAAGATTTTTTTTTTAAAATATGGACATTTTCATAATCTAGTGAAACAATAACTATATAGTGTTAGTAAAAGGCCTGCTGAAAAGGATCTGAAAAGGATAGGGAAGAGTTGGTTTAAAGGTGCCATTTTTGGGATTATAGCACCTTATGTTTTATTCAATGTTTCTAGATACCTTTAAAGCTTATTAACAAAAAATTTGAGTTGATCATGCGGTGGGTTTGCGGTTGATTTGTGTTATGAGCAAGTGATTGTTTCCCACGGTACCATAGGCCACGGGTGCTGCAATTTCTGTCCGTTACAGACCAGAAAAAATACAAAATTGCAAATTTCTACAGATTCGACACGAATTTGCGTGCAAGATTTGATTACACAATGGATTACTAAGGCTAACGGTTAAGATGATATAAAAGTCAACATTTTCGAGGGGGGGGGGGGGCAAGGTTGGGATCATGAAATGCCCCCTTAAATTAAGAAAAAATTCATGATTAAATCTGTTGTAACACTTTTAAGGGCCATGGCCCGATCGCTAAAAGCCTCGTCCGCAGAACCCTAGATTATTTTACCGTAAGTGGCCAAAATTCTGGTATCTGAAGAAATCTATTTTTCTCATTTACCCTGTGAAATCTTGAGCTAAAGGATACTTGGTTTTGGATATTATGCAAAAATATGCCCCATTTTATTAATCTTACAGACTCTATGGGGATTACAAAATCATGTTTTTAGGCTTTAGCTCTCACATCAAAACAGGTTGAAATCAAGGGTCAAAATTACTTTTATTACTTTTACTTTTATTTGAGCAAATTCTGCCAAAAGTAGCGCTAGTAGACTGACATTAGTGCAATTTTACATCTAAGGCCAAAATTCTCACAGGGGGCTATTTTGTGAAAACTGAGGGATAATACCAGACCCTGTTTATTTTGTTGCCCTGGTTGAAATATCAGCTCAAAAACTTTACAGATGGGGTTTTGGGGTTGGTGAAGGTATCCTATCCAAGATGAAAACTGTTAACTTAAGTCAGTTTAAGCACACTTTTGAATTTGTTAATGTGGTTATCCAAAAGTTAGCCACAATGGGAAGATTAAAGACCGGGTGGACAAAACACTGCCACACTTAGTTGCAAATGCAACCCTAATATACGAGCAAATCAGACGTATTCTTTAATCGGAATGAGTTTTTGTTATGAAACCGCTTGTATTTTAGGTTCTTGCAGAAGAGTGTACGGAGTTTAACAACCATGTTTGTAGCAGCAGATTTAGTGAATTCACAATACAACTAGATAGAAAATTACTCACACAAGTGGTTGCTAATGTCCTATTAAAAAAAAGTCAGCGATAGTGAGTTGCCAAAAAAAAAAGGCTTAGAAATAAACAAAATCACACTCTACCAATTTGCTTCCACATGTTGAGTAATGGCGGAGAGGATGCCGCTGTCGTTCCACTGTTGTGGGAAACGTACCAATTATAATATTGGAAGGAATTCCCTGATTTTGTATCTCAGAATTACTAAGTATGAATTTTATGCATTATATTATGATAAAAAGAAACTCTCATGTAAGGTGTGCTTGTTTTGTTTTACGAGCGAGGCCGAGGATTAATATGAACAATTTTTATTAGCTCCGCTATTTGCAAACCTTTTTCTTGGAGAAATTTTACAGTATTTTACAATGAACAGGTTATTGTATACGAGAGTGTGATTCTACCGGATGAGAGTATCCCAAATAAAACGTCATCACGGTAGAAGTTCCTTTTACTAGCCACATCGGAGGAGCATGGGAGGACTTTTTCTTTGTTTTGGAGGGACTTTGCCACGAGGATAAGATCACAGAGAATTTTCACGTACCCAAACCCCCCTCCTTGAAGTAGATGGTGCAATTTCCTGATTTTGGCACATTTTCAGGGAAAATCAACCAGGCTTGGAGTTTTGCTCGTTGTGTTGCCTTGACCTTGTGTCTGTCTGTATCTGGACTGTGACTAGTGCCACAGTGGGACAAGTGTCAGTGTCACTCCTCATGCACGGAATCTACTCTTAGTCTCAGATTTACGACAACGAGGCTCAGTCTGTGAGTGTGATGAGTCTGGGTGCTACAGGAAACTAGATGCCAGACTTGAAGGAAGGAATAAGGAGCAAGTCCAGAGCTAGGCCCTAGCCTTAAAATGTAGGTCTACTCATTACTTAGACCACGTGACTAGTCTAGAGTTCATGAGTGATACGATCCAGCTATTTATTTTCTCTCGTTTGCGCGTCTAAGTCACGGCCGTACGCCAAGCCAATTTACGCCCCCTCCGATAGCAAACAAGTTGAACAAAACAGCTAATTTTAGATCGGCCAATAACGGTCGCGTGTAACGATCCCAACAGGCGCGATTGTGAGTGCGCGTGACACTGCCACACGTGTAGCAACGGGCAACAAAACAACGCGAAAAGGAGAAAAATAATTCTCGGAGATGCATGCCCTGCACTGCCAGTGCAGAGTCAGAGAGAAACGGCGATTTTAGCAAGCAATGTAAAATGGGACCCGGAACTCGGAAATAACTGTATACTCTCTCCGTCATAATTCCTTTTTCTCTGCATCAAGACTACGCCAGCATTCCCGCCAGAAGAAAGAAACCATTGACAACGCGTAAAAGGAACTACATGCTGCGAGGGGAGTTTTCCACGCAGTAACTTCGCGCGCGTATGCAGACGCCTGTTTCAGACAGAAAAGGATTGTGACGGCGACTATAGATATATTTTAGACCGCCGGGGAAAGCGGAGAAGAGGAGGATGCGCGAAATGCGTAGCGGGAATTCTCGAGAACCGAAGCTCAAGGGAAGAAAAGTTGGCTAGAGGAGAAGTTGGGATGAGGGTGGGGCGACAGAAACTCCCGTTGAAAAAAAAAGACTCTATTAATTCAGAACGAGAAACGGGGACATTTATCGATTCGACGAAGGATACATGGGCGGGAACAAAAAAAAAAAAATTAAGAATGGCGTGGGCGCAGGAGGAAGAAAAAAGGGGGAAAAAACAAAAAAATAAGGAGGCGGTAACAAGAAGAAAAATGGGGAAAAGGAAAGAAAAAAGGGGAAGAAAAAGAGGAGGAAGGGAAAGAAACGGGGAGGGAAAAGGGGGGGGGATTAGAAGAAGTAGATAAAGGGGGGAGAAAGGAAAGGAGGGAGGAAGGAAAATGGGAGGCGAAAGGACAAAAAAATTCAAAAGGGAAAGAATAAAAAAAAAAAGGAAGTAGGTTGTGAGGGGAAGGGGTGGGAGGAAGGGGGTTGAAGGGAGGGAGGTGAAAGGGAAAGGGGAGAGAGAAGCAAGGGGAGGTGGAGTGGGAAAGGGTATTAAAAAATTATACATAAATTATTATTATTATTTATTAATTTTAAAAAAAAAAAAACCATCCATCAAGAAAACGACACTGACAGCGGATTTTGCACGGCAAGCGTAGAATCTTGAGTCGTTACGTGGATGTGTTATTACGTATCCAAGATATGTAGTTTCTCTCAAGGCGCGTCAAAGTCTACGACCGTACGCCAAGCCAATCACGCCCTGCCAGCAAGCAACAAGGTGAAAAACAAACAGATGATTTTTAAATAAACAAATCACGGGAAAGTTTGTTGTTTGTTTGTGTTAACGATCCAAACAGGCGCGTATGTGCAGTGCGGACCACTGCCGACACGCAGTTAGCAACGGGCAAAAACCCCGCGAAAGGAGAGGAAAGAAAAAAATTCCTGGCAGAGTTACTGCAATGATGTCTCTGCGCTGGGCTGTCAACCACAGTGTCCGCGTGGAGGTGAGACTGACTACTGTGCTTGTTGCAGTGTGTTCTCAGACTCAGAAATTATTTTTTCCTTGCTTCTAAAAATCCCGGCAAACTCGTGGAAATGCTTAGACTCAAAACTTTCTAAAACTTTTTACCCTGCCTTTTAAAACAAACTTCGCATTATTCCTAACTTCGGATCGAAACACCACTGCATTGTGTACCACTACGACAACGGCGAAAATGGTGACTGTTCGCTATGGTAACCGTTTCAAGCGCGCCCCAAATCACTTTTGTTGGGCTCATTTAAAGGGGGGTGGGCGTTGGACACGACCGGCTCGATTTGGCATTGGGAATGTGGGCGGGGAACATGCTACTCCTCAGTTTCAGTTAAAACTTGTTCACTAATCTAGTATATCATTGATAATGTTATTGATAATTTTGGAATAAATTATTGACTTCAAATCCGTTGGGTTGGGGGTTAGGTGCCAAATGTTGCCAAATTTCCAGTAAGGGGTTCTAGTACAAAATGTTCGCCTATTGAAACACCCATTCTTTATGCGCTCTCTTGTATCCGTCATATCTCCTTGCTTTACCCCTGCCTTCCTAGAGCAATGAAATTGGCACGGGAGAGAATTTGAAATGAAGGACACTGACAAAGTCAGGTCTTTTGCCAAAATTAGAGTTGAAAAAATACACCGTTTTTCTAAGTAGGAGGGCGCTCTTCTACGCATCGGCGGAGAACTCACTAAAGGCTATATTATGTCACAAAATTTAAAATTTAATAATAATGATGTGATTTTAACACGTGACATATCCACGTAAACGTGCTCAAGGCGCTGTGCATTGCGGCAGCCATGAACAGGCGCGGATCTAGGGAGGGGGCAGAGGGGGCGTGCGCCTCCCGGTAATTCTGCAAAATTTTGCAAAATCAGCCCATTTTGGACAAGTTTAGCCTTTCAGCCCCCCGGTAATTTTTCACATCCTGGATCCACCCCTGATGAAAGGCGCTCAGCACATCAGAGAAAGCATAATACCACTTACCAGAACAGATTTATGCCAAGTAGCTCGATTTTAGAAGCAGGAGGAAAACGGAGTACCCGAAGAAAACCTGTGGGAATGAGTATGGATCGAGAAACCAAATTCACATAAAGCCACGTGAACTAGTCCCAACCGGGGATCGAACCCGGGACCTCATTGGTGAAAGGCGAGGGAAGATACCCGTGACTAAATGACCGTTATTGGAAATTAACAATGTTTTGCAGCGGGGTTGTTCCACTTACCCCAACATATTTTGAAGTAAAAATTTTTGTTTCCAAAATTATCATGATATTACTAAGATTGATTGAACGAAAGTTTAAGAGATGATTTTGCAATGTCACTGGGACTGAGGCTGCCATAGAAAATGCATGTAAGATTTTCATAAATTACCGTTTGGAAATCCCAAATCGAGTAGGTAGTACCCTGCACCCCTGGCTCATTTGGGGGGGGGGGAGTACACGACCTGCTCGATTTGGGCATTCGGAATATCCAAACAGAATTTATGCGATTCTTACGTGACCATTTTTCAGTGGAAATTTGGGTCGGGTTCCCATGCTCGTTCAAAAAAAAAAAAAAAGAGGGACTAACTGCAATTGCGGAACTACCGCTTGGGGTATCAAATTCACAACTAGTCCCTCTAGGGGTATCAAATTCAGGTACGATTGTGACTGGATCTTGAAAAAAAATGGGAAAATGAAGTAAAATAACCCTGCTGTGTGCATTTTATTTTTTCATATATTGGTTCTTTTAAAGGTATATTTTTTATTCACATATTGAAAACAAGTATAATTTTACTGCAAATTGTCCCTGTTAGGGGTATAATTCATTGAAAACGGGTATATTTTATGAGAACTGGTCCGTTAGGGGTATATTTTTCACTGAAAATTGGTCCCTTTAGGGGTCACTTTCAGAAAACCCCTGACGGAGAAGGGTACCCCTCAAAACCCCATTGGGACCCCCCGGAATACAACTATTTTGTTTAAAAATACCCCTCTTAAAGGATTGGAGTTTTGCCGTGAAATTATCCTAGCGGGGATGTTTTCAATAATAAAGTTTATATTCCAAATAAAAAAACCGGAGAAAGCCTACAAAAAAAAAATAACATTTGGTGCTTCTCAAGCAAAATTACACACTCGGGGGGGTTTTTCGCAGATATTTGGGTTTAATTTCCATGAATGATCACTGAACCAGTTTACTATCACAACTGAATTTGATTACCCCTATCGGTACTAGAAATTCGATTGTGATTTGATACCTAGCAGTAGTCCACCATATCAGCACGTCCATTTTTTTAACAAGCCTGGGTACCTGACCAAAATCCAAGAACCCCCGGGCCTCTGCCATTCCCTGTGGACCAACAGAAATATGCCATTTTCTGCGACACCATCGCTTTCATATTTTGAATATTTTTGCTTGCCACACATTAATAACCGTACACTGTGGCATTCATCCTGACATAAATAATTTGTGGACTGTCTTGTTACTATATCTATTGACTATCCAAGCGAATGTTAGGAGGTAGGTTCCGGCAGGTGTCCATAATGTGATTATAATTTAAATAATCCCTTCCCACAAACAATGACAGATGATCTTTCTTTTGTTTGCACTGCCAACTATTTTTGCAGAAGTGTCTTAAACCACTTTCCACAAAACTAGTTGGAGTGCAACAAAAGAGACACAATAGAATAATGATTGATGAAAACAAATATGGCTAGACAAATATTTAGAGGTAAGTTGTATAAAATCAACCATGGGTGTTACCATCAAATATCAAACTGTAACCCTCAAAAGCCACCTCACACAATTCAGTACTACATAAAGAAAATGACTCCTTTCATACAGAGTATGGTTCCTTTGTTGACTTTATTGTTAGAAACATATAGCACATGCACATGACCCATATTCCTCAAACGAAATTGGTATACCACAGGTAACACTAAATGAATTAAACAGAATCAGTGGCGTAACCAGCGGGGGGGCACAGGGGGGGCCGAGAGCCCCCCCAACAAACCCTGCCCCCCCTTCCGCCCCCCCCCCCAAATGAACTGCCCGTTTGTACAGTGTCTATGGAGAAGGACCCAATTTGCCCCCTCAAAAAATCTGGGCACCCCTTCATCCCCCCCATTTTCAAGGTCTGGTTACGCCACTGAACAGAATACACTTAGAAAATACATATTTTAGTTATAGATACCAATTAAAGGCTAATGAAAACTTAGCTGTTCACGGCTGTCTGCTAATAACCGACAAACTTGGCTAATTTTTTTATTGACATTTATTCTCAATTATTTGGACCATTGTGTTGGCAGGTTTGAAATCATGCTTTAGCATTGAAGGGCCCTACCCTGTCTAGAGATTGAAAGATTCAATAAAAAAAAAAAATTGGTATAATCATTGTTTTCTGTTGTGCACGTTGGATCTAGGAGCCTGCTAGTCTGGCTTTAAAACCACAAATACCATTGTGGTCAGGTGCAGTCGTTGTGCTACTCAGGGCGACAGACTTGTTCTAATGCTTTGTGGTTTTAATCTTCCCTGTATAAAACTCCAATATCATTTTTTTTTTGCAAATGCAGAAAAAAGCTTACAGATAGAACAAGGCACTCTGCCTGAGTTAAACTTATTGAACTTGATAGTGGAATCATGGAACATAGGCCAGGTGAATTAGAGCCAATCAAATTATAGGTGCCTTGATAAAATGGAATTTTTGCATGGTATTGCTATTTCTTTGGTTTTAGGGAGGGGAATATTGCTCCATCCTCGCATGTTTCTGCCTAATATGACTGTGACATTATTTGGTACTCAGAGTGTGAACCAGTGAATGAAAATGGTAGAGCGCCTTGAACAAGGCTAGATGAAACTGGAAAACTTGTTTATTTTCGCACTGCACTGCATAATTAACAACATCAAGGTCTCAATTATTTGAACATTGTGTTTTCAGGTTGGAAATCAGTGCTTTACCATTTTTATGGCTACCTGTCTAGGAGAAAGATTAAATAACACAAAAATTGGGACACTGTCTGGTGGTCTGTTGTGAACACTGGCTGGATCCCGGATCCTAATAGTATAGGGATAAAACCACAAAAACACATGTTTGTGGTCAGGTGCAGTGCGTTGTGCTACTCAGAGCAACAGCCTTTTTTTTTTCCGATACATTACTTTGTGGTTTTAAACCTTCCTGTATAAAACTATCAATTTTTGCACATACAGAAATCCTGACAGACTGAACAAGGTGCACTGCCTGAGTTGAACTTTTTTGAACTTGCTTGGAAGCATGGAACATATGCCCAAAGTGAAATTGGAGACCTCAAATTAGGTTTTCATAAAGTTAATTCTCGCCATTTTTTAGTTTTGTGATATGTGACATTTATTTTATATCATATGTATAACCCATGGATGAAGTTGGTAGAGTGCCTGAACAAGGCTATGAAAACTTAGAAGCATACAATACCACCCATTTAATTACCAACAAAGATATGCAGCCGGCACTCAAATCTTTTTGGTGGGTGGGGAATAGGGAATGATTGGCCCTGATTTTTTTTTTTTGTTTCGGACCTGGGCCTTTTTTACGGTGTTAGGGCCCTTTTTCCTGCATCCCCTAATAATCCTGCATACAGCCCTGGTTCTCTTGGGGTTTAAAGGTCCATGGACATGGCTGAGTAGACATTTCTTATTTCTTACATTTTCGTACCCGACATTATCCGATCATATCACAACACAGCATTTAAAAGTGAACATCGGGAAAGTGTTAATTTTTCAATGATAAATATACCCAAACTGACAAGGGCCCTTCTCCTGTTTTCTTGAACGTGTATCAAGATGCTGGAGTTGGACTTTGGACCCCGTTAATGACGTCAGAGTAACAAGCTCACACGTGGGCTAACCGCACCGCACAATCCAGATATTCTCTGCATCGGTGTCTTGTCTGAGAACTGAATTCAAAAGCTGTTCTGTTTTGATTCTCACTTGTCAGTACGGTTGGCGCTGGTTGCACGGTCGACAATACAGCACATTTATTGTCGTAATTTTAAGGCCTCCAAAGCAAGAAAACAGATGCCATAGGATACAACACGTACGACGCATATTACGAGAAGTAAAACTGTGTACGTATTCAAGAAAACTGGGCCACGCGCACGGTCCGTTCCACGATGACGATCATGCCGCGTTACACGTATCGCGTATTTGTTACTCGGACGTCACTTGGGTCCAACATTGCCGCGATAATCACTTTCATGTTGGAATTTCCTTTGATACAGATGTCCAATATGGCACATGATAGTATGCCCAATTTGTATCTTAAATACGTTTCTCAATTACTGCTTTTTTTTTATTTTTGGCTAGAGGTTGACACGTTGATACCAATACATACTACGAATGAAACCATTTTTTGGTTGGTATTAAAAAGTATGGTTTCAGATGTCCATGAACACTTAAGTTACCTGCCCCCCCCGGGGGGGGGGGGCCACCTTGTATTCAAAGGTGGATATGATGCTGGTTGAACATGGACTTCCAAAATGCACCCTAAACAACTATTTTCACCGGATAAAAAAACAAGCGAAAACATACCCTAAACAGTAATTTTATCTGTTTATGATACCTCAACAAGTACGCAGTGCATGTAATCGGAAATATTACTCTTTATTATTGCTTTGCTTTACTTTCCAAGTTCCGATTTAACAATTTTGGAGATTTGATCCCTGCTTGATGAGCAAGTTAACATCGGCCAATTTCAGGGTTAGAAAAAAACATACCTATTTTTCATCATGGTGCTGTTTTGACACCCTAAAGATGTACGCGCGTACATCAGCCTGTTGGAAAAAAGAACCTTTTTAAGCGTTTGTCTTGTTTACGCATCTATCAACCTTTGAATACAAGTGGCCCCCTGGGACCTGGCCACCGTGCTAGGCAATTTTCCTGCATGGGCCTCGCACACCAAGAATTTTAGCGGTAAAGATTGACCTGTAGTGACGTGCAGCCAGCACATTTTGTGGGCAGACCAGATGATATGGGTTACAGTCTCATTGAAAAAACAACCTTATGAGTGAGTGACATGTATAGAAATCAAGGCAATTCCGGCCAGAACTGGACTAGATGTGCCATGGTCAGCTTCATGCCACTAAAAACAAGGAACAGGTGGTCACATTCGGCCAAAACGCAGGGGCATTCAGTGACAGAGGACTGCAAAAACTAGGGGTCTTGGGTGTGACGAGCCAAATCGCATCAATATATATAGGGGCTTTCCGAGTGACAATTTGCAAAATTTTGAGAAAAATAATGGGGGTCTTTGGTGGGGTTTGCAAAAGTTTTAAAAAATATAGGTCTTTGGTAAAACTTTTCCCCAAAATAGGGGGTCTTGGGGACAGGGTTTAATTTTTCACAAAATGTGGGATTAATGGTGAATAGTAAAACTAGAGGGTCTTTGGGGTGACGATGATGCTGAAAAAGGGGGGTTTAAAAGCCTTACATAGTGTGGCTTCAAGGGGAGTGCCCCCCCCCCCGCCCCACTTGTACCCCACTCTTAATAGAAGTACAGTCACACAAAAGCATCATATTATGCAATATGACACATAGTGGTATGTCACAGTCATCAGTGGTGTAACCAGTGCGAGGGGGAGAATCCCAACATATAAAACTATTCAGTAATTTTAGAATAAAGTACTTTGTGATTTTCTAGGAAGGAACTATATTTAACCCTAGCTATTTCACACGTGCGTTTAAATGGTCAAAAAACATGATTTGTTAGAAAATGTTAGACGCTTATTCCTCGAGAGACAAATCTCTCGAGTCAGCCTTTAAGATCCACTGTGACCAATAATGGCAATAAACAGGTAGGTCTCAGGGGAGTGTGATCTTGAATATTTAGTACTGATTCCCCCATATTCTCAAATCTTTCCAACCATAACCATATACATTGAGCACACCTGCAGGCATGCTGCTTAACAATGCTTTGTTGTGGGATTTCCATAAATGACCCATTCTGATACACTTTTTCTACACACTATGGAATTCGGATAACCTTAACGGAATAAACCTGTGCCGTTATTCCAAAATGGTTCCACAAATTCACAAGTGTGTCAGAAAAATAGGGCAGAGGGTGAGGTTACAGAAACTTCCCCTTTTTTTGTTGTGAAAAAAAAACCTCAGTGATTCGCCATGAAAACTAAAATTTGGTTTTTTGTGTTACTGTGTTGGGAGTATAATGCAAACAACTCCAAAGCTAATTACTTCTCAGCAAATAATGGTAAAGGCACTTATCAGTGATTGCTTTAATCCGAAGATCGAAAAAATCATCAAAAACCAGATTTGGGCATGTTTTAAAAAGGGATTAGGTATCCCTGGAACGTACCCTACAAAGTGGCAAGACCCAAAGTTCGCGTACCTAAGGACAACAATCTGATATTGTGGCATAAATGTCCGTTCGGACCCACTATTTCTACACATAAATGAATGAGACTCAAATATTTGAACCCTGCTGTTTTCTTCCTTTCTGTCCAATTTTTCCAGTTGGGAAAAATAACTTAAGGAAATTTCCTACAGGCGTATCCTCACTTTAAAGCTATGTCTGCAAATTTTCGACTATTTTGACTCTTGTGGGTGGATCACTGATAGTTGCTTTAAGGCAGGCCTGGGTAATAAAGAAGATATCAGTAGATTCACACCATGCATTGCTTCCAAGGAGGTTTTTGTACAGGTTAATGTGATTAGAGAAAACATGGCTAAATTAACAGTAATGATCACAAATTGCATTTATTAAAATGTTTTATATCTATATTCATATGACCTAAGTACACATAAATTATCCATTGGAAGCAATACATTGTGGGAAGATACTGGTATCTTTGTACCATATAGCATTTATTAAAAGGTAATTGTACGATTATTGTGTTTTCTATTTTGATATGAGAGCCTGGCGATTGCATACAAACCCATCAAGTTACCGATGGGGGAAACCAAAACTCTGTGTTTGATGTAGAAAGCAATTAACAAGCATATGCAAAGCCCGATCAATACTGGTGCTGAAATCAGTGTGATGGTTTAACCAAGTTTTAACAACAGCAGTTTTTTGAGGAATGGAAATGGATTGAGAGCTCAAATTTCAGGACGCAATGAAAAATACGTCTTTCATCTGTTTATTTTTCAAATGGCTACAACCTCCAGGTGAAATCAGGAGGGGTCCAAAGACGATCGGATTCGGAACACGCACCTTTAAACACCAAGTGTTCAAAATTCAAGACAGAATAATTCATTGCACTCACAGCATACATCTCCTCAAAAATTGCACCAGAAACGGGCCTCGTGCGCTGTGACGGGTCAAGCAACCTAAAATCCTCTGGATTAGGACCCGTCGTAGTGATTGAAACCATTGGATGGAAGGAAAGACTTAGGGTGTCATCTCCTTCAAGGAAACATTAGAGTTACAAGATGAAACGCACATCTACGACTTTTATCATTGAATACGATAGGGCAGTAAAACATCCGTTCCACCCGAGTTCTGAATCATGATGGCTTCATCCGCAAATCTCAAGCCCCCGAGCACCCACTTTCTTCGCCAGTGCCCAAGGTTTACCTCACTGTTGTGAAGTGGCTGATAGTAAACAACAGCTTCTTTTTTGTATTTAGAAACAGATCTTACTGACGCGCAACCTCTCTAACTGCTTGATATGTGGCATATGGTCTACAGTAAACAACCGAAGGAAAAGAAATCAGAGGTACGGTATTACTAAAACAGAGGAATGCAAAATATGGTGGGATTCTTACCTGGGGCTTCTATTTACATCCTAGTGACTTGTTTACAATGTGCTCATCCGCCAAGGACACAGTTCAGTGAGTGTATTGTAATACATGCATGAACTGAACGCTGGTGTGATCTGGGTATTCATATGATACCCAAAAAAACCAGGGGGTGTATTCTAAATACATTGGTGAATGATAAATCTAGAAGACTGTGTGAAGGAATTGAGATTTTACTAGTCTCATAGAGGCATGGTATGGTATCCTATCTCGGATCCTATCACAGCTATAACATGTCTACATGTACTAGTACACACAATGTTGACAGGCTAGGAATACAAAATTAATTAGAAAAAAAATGTTACATCACCAATACCAACGCATACTTATTGATAAAAAATAATGTTTAAAGGGGCATTTCGTGATCCACAGCCGCGGTCCACCCCGACTTGCCTGAAAAGTTGAGATTTTTATAGAAAATGACACCGTTACCTATAGTAATCTACGTTACCCTATCTTACGTGCAAAACTATCAGTTCAATCTGTAAGAAGTTGCAATTTTGTTAGTTTCGTCCGTAAACGGACAAAAATTACAGAAAGAGCTATGGTTACTGTGGGACAATGAGCATTTGCTTAACACAAAACCTGCAAAGTCGGGATCAGCTCAAATTGTGTTAGAATCAGCTTTTCTCAAGGAGTTCTAGTGATCAATGTTAATAAAACAGAGGTGCTGAAATCACAAAATTGCCACCTTTATTCATTGGGCAAAAATGCAAATTTCGCAGTAAATTCAAATCAAAATAACGAAATGTTGGTTAAACAATGGCTCCAAAAAGCGGGCGGCCTTCTGGAAAATGAACGTTTTTGGGGGGCCTAATGGAAGATGGGTTATATGGAAACATCAAAGATCTCACCCGATGAACCCAAGAACCATACCTTGCATTAACCACCACAGCACACAAGCACACCGTGCTTGAACAAAAGGATTTAATCTGAGCATTGTTTTTTTTTGGTGTTAAACATTTATATTAATTGTCATGGTAATACAACATTGGACACAGTTTGCTCAGAATCCAAGGACATTTGGCCTTCAATTATAGCCACCTGGGGTAAAATAATTCTCCTCAGCCCTGCGTATTTCAAGCCAAGTGCATGCACACCCTGCACACCACACGAGCACCTCTACCCTCACCTCCACACTTACCACCACTAACCACCTCCCCGCCTTTACATAGAACACAAACACACAGAGTTAAGAAGATCATCCCCGTAAACACCTTCTTAGCCGCACTTGTAAATAGATTCAACATTTTAGGGATTGACTTCATTCCAGTGGCGTAACCAGCCACCACTGTTAAAGGGGAGTGCCGAGGCATTTCTGAGGGGCAAATTTGGGTCCTTCTCCATAGACCACCGTGGCGGGTGGCCCAAGACCTCTTTTTCTGGGGGGGTAACGGAGGGGGTGGGAGGCGGAAATAGTCATTCTCTACCGTCGCCTATTGGATGACTTTACGGAATATTATGTTAGCTGTAATCAAAGCGAGTGGGTAAAAGTAGGTGAGCGGGTAAGCGACACGGAAGGTAGATGCGGCAGTTATTTGCCAACCTGGACTCGTCCGGTATCCCCGGCCCTTACGAATCGTGTTGCCACTTCTCCCGTTAACCTCCCGCCGAAGATCGCGGCCCCCCCACCCGTTCATCTGAACATGGTCTCTCTGGTAAGTGAGGTACAGTAATCGTAGGCACACTCCACCAGCTCTATCCCGGGCGGCTCCTTCGTTCTCATCGTTCCTTCATCTTGCGTGTCACCTCGTTCTATGGATATTATTATTGTGTATCACTTTTATCCCCTTGCGCCGCACTTCCCTTTGGGCCTGGCCCTCGTAAGTCTGAGTCATTTCTTGCGCTCTCCTTCTGCAACAAACCGAGTGGGGGGAGAGTGCCGATAATAAAGAAATTTCATGGCTATTTGAGCCCCCTTACTTTCGCTTGGCCCGAGCCCCGCGTTTGTTTATAATGACATCCTGTGTGACTTTTTTCTTTTTCGGGGAAGTGAAATTCGGGGGGGGGGGGGCAATACTTTGGAGAACATTTTTTTTTATACATTAACCCAAAGCAATTTTGGCCCCAAAATCAATTTGATTTCCCCCAATTTGGGTATTTTTAGCCACAAATTTCGCAGAATTTGCCAAAAATCCCCTCATATTTTTCGCCGGGGGGGGGGGGCAAGATACTGGGCGAGGTCCCAGGCGGGCGTGCCTCCATTTTTAGGCTGCTATACGTCGCCTCCTTCGATGGCCCTCACGCTTCCTGGGTTTCACCCCCGTTCTCTTTTTGTGTCCCTGGAGCCCTATATAGCCGCAGTGCGTTCGCATAGAGGCCGTTCCCTGGACCACTCCTGCCTATGGATGATCTTCGGGTAGTTTCGCGGCCGAAAGAAGCATAGAAAGAGACACTATGACAAAAAAGGTGGCAGATTTCTTTGTTTACCTTTAAACGCGTACCAAGTCCTCACTGATTCGGGTTGTGTGGCGGTGGAGCTTGTCTATGCGGAATTATTGAACGATCGTAGTGGTTTTCCGCACTGTGGATCAAACTGAAAATTATTGAAGACAAAAGCGCTTCCTCAATTGGCTCCTGGGTATAGCGGTAGAGGGCTAGGGGATGCGGCTTGGATCCTTATGTGCGAGAAAGAAAGGCAAAGGCGAGAAAGGATGGGAGTGTGGGGGAGGGCAAAGGGAGAGATCGGGTTCTGTGGTGTTAGGATGGGCGGCTTTTTAAGCGGGGGCTACTGGGGCGAGGGAGGGAACGTTGAGGAGAGGGCGAGGGCGGCGGTGTATTGAGGGCCGACAGGAAAGTAGGGTCCACCCGCCCCAGACTCAGGGTGTTATAGGAGCGGAACCGCCCGATGCCCTCACGCGGTTTTTTTTTTCTATTTTCCTCCGTACACGTCTAGGCGGGGCCTCAAATTGACTTGGGTGGACATTATATGTCGGGGATCGACCACTGACCGTCAGTTTGCTGTACATGCTCAACGATCCTCCTCACAGACACACTCTCAGGTGACCAGCTTGGCTTTGACGCTTATCGCGGAAATTGCGGGCTGGAGATGAGTGGGTCCAGAACGGTAGGTTCGCACCATGTTCGATACAAAATCCTGCGGATTGCCACCGCGGGGTCACGTACTTCGCTAGGACGAGGGTTCATAATAAAAAAGACGGGAGGTAGAAGCCTACACCCTTTTCCACCTCTTAGATATTGGCAAGGTCGTGTAAAGGTTGGCACTTGGAGAAAGAAGCTTCAGGGGTTCCAGCTAGCGCTTCCAGGGAGTTCCGCTAGTCCTTACTTTTTTTTTCTGGCTTACACTTGGTTTGGGTTGCCACCATTTAGATTTTTCGATCCTGACCCTTCGGGTCGCTTTAGGGCTTGACACCGAGGATTTTTTGCCGCTCCCGTTTCGCCGCACCCTATTTCATCTTCTGTTGGAGGAGTTTGTAGAGCGTTTGTTGGTTTAACCAAACCGAACAGATTAAGACGGTAAGAAACTGATATATGCGGGTGTAAGGTAGGTTCTTGCGGACAACGGCGTTTTTGGATTAGGATACTGCTTTTTTTTTTTTTTTCCCCCCGCGCCACGTTTGGGAAGCCCCCCCCGCTTTATTCCTCACGGGTAATATGAACTAATATCTTAGGTTTGGGTTGTGCCGCGCGTTCTGTGTTTGGTGGCCTCCTTTTTCTTACCCCCCGTTTGTGGTTTTCCGTTCCGCTTTTTCCTTATTTGCCGTACGAGGGCTACGACCTTATTTTTATATTTAAGATTATCTTTTTCTGCATCCCATTCTTTTCTTTCCCCCCCCCCTTCACGTCCCCTTTTCCTTTACCCACCTTTTCTTTTTTTCTTTTCTTTCCTTCCCCTCTTCACCCGTGATGTTCTTTAGCCCCCCGCTGGTTACGCTCCTGCTGAGAAATTACTCGCGATGAGGAAGGTCCTTTTGGTGCAACCTCATTTTTTTTTTTTTGTAGCCCGGGCCTTATTCGTTTCTTATAGTACAATCCGGCGGAGTTCTCATGTGGACGCGGATGGGAATCACGGGACCTTCGCTTGATGCTTTGAGTGCACAATTACCCGTATTCGGGCCCTTCTTGTTAGTGTTTTTCGCCACCCCGTGTACAGCTTTTCCTCTCTATTGCTTCTTTCTTTTTTTCTCCTTTACTTATTAACCCTCTATTTGATGCCCGTCCTGGTTTTCCTTATCCCCTCCCCTGTTGCTTCTCTTTTCCCAACTTTCCTTCTATTTTTTTTTTTCTTTTTTATCTTGCCTTTTTTTTTTTTTCGTTCCAATCTTCTTGTCCTTTTTTTTGTTTACCAATGAGAATGTTTGAACTGTTGATGCAGAAGTAGTTTTGGTTTGCGGGTACTTCTCAGTATATGCACCTTTAAAATTAAGTCGCGGAGGTACGGTAGATGCCCGTTATCCCGGACTCTAGAGGATCGATGTGGACTCTCTTCAGATGGGGATCGCAGCTTAGTCATGGATGACCTACTAATTCGGGAAACCCCTGTTTCAACCCCCCCCGACGAACAAAGCCCGGACGCATGAGGACCTGCCACAGCCGCCGCCGGGCCGCCACCGACCCTTAACTTTCTCTTTTTTTGTTTTTTTTTTTTTCTCCCTTTAGTTCCAGCAGTGTAAGTGTCTTGATCCAATCAGCTGTCTTTTCCCCACTGATCCAGCTTTAATTCTTTTTTGTTTTCCCCCCAGAGTTTTTGGGCATTTTTTTTTGCTCTTTTTCACTTTGAGTTTATGAGCTGTTTTGTTTATTTTGTATCCGGCCCTTTTTCCCTCCCACCCACCTTTTTTCTTCCCTGCTTTTTCTCCGTTTCTATTTTCATTTTCCCTTTTTCATTTTTTCCACTTTTTTTTCTTCCCCATTTTTATTTCTCCCCTTTCCCCCCCACCAGATGTAGTGAGATCCACTTCTGATTAGTGTGGAAGCTGTTCGTTATTTTCGAAGTAACTTAAGAGGATCTGGTATTTTTGTCGGCTCCCCTCCCCCCCGTTCGACCCCACCCTTTTATATCCTATTTTGTGCCCCTCGCCATTCATCACCCCCTCCAGAGTTTTACACTACTTTAATTTTTTTTTTTTTTTTTCTTTTCCCTCCCGGGGGGGCGACGGTAAGTGCCTAGCTCGGCCCGGTCTGCCTTCTGGACATCCCTCTCCTTTATGTATGCCGAGGCATACGCCCTCCTGGGTCTCCATTCCGCCGCTAACTATAAGGATTAAGGTTTGGCAATAAGGGGACGGGTATAAGGGCGTGCACCCGATTTGTTAGCAAGTTCGTGTGCCCCGCTCATCTGCGGTACGGGGTCCAAACAGAGGGACGGGGAGTGGAAAACATAATGTTACATTTTTTCCTCCCTTCTCCCCCCCGTTCTTTCCCTATCTTTTTTTTTTCTTCCCCTATTTCTATTCCCGTTGCTTTTTATTCTCAAGCATGTTGTGGCTAGTCTGGACGATTTTTACACCCACCCCCCCCCTTTTCCTTTTTCCACTCTTTTCCTTTTTATTTCCCCCCCTATTTTTGCCCCCATACACTGTTTCCCCCCCGCCCCTTCCCCCCCCCCCCCACTCTCCGTTCGCCTTTTTTTTCTTTTTTTTTTTTTCCCTCCAATCCCTCCTCTCTCCTCTCCTGTTTTTCCTCGGTTTTACCTTCCCCTTTTTCCCACCCCCCCCCTCCCCATATAGGAGCAAATGAGTATCGAACCCTCCTCTTTTTTCTTCTCCCTTTCCTCCCCTTCTTTCCCTTTCGTTCTTCTTTTTTTTTTCCCCCCCCCCCTTTTTCCCTCTCCCCTTCTCCCTTTCTTAATCTTTCTCTTTTTCCCCTTAGTCCCCTTTTTTCTTTTTGCGTTTTTTATGCCCGTCCCCCCTTTCTTTTTCCCCTCACCCCTTTTGCTCCCCCCCCTCCTCTCTGCCCCCTTCCCCCCCCCTTTTTTTTTTCTCCCTCCCTCCTCCCCTTCCTTTAGTCTCCCTCTCTCTCCTCCATTTTTTCCTTCTCCTTCTTTCTTCCCCCTTTTTTTCCGTTTTCTCTTCCCCTTTTCCCCCTCTTTTCTATTTCTTTCCCCTCTGTCTTTTTTTTCCCCCCGCTTTCTTCCCTTTTCTTTTCCTTTTGCTTTTCTTTCTTCTTTCCTTTCCTTTTCCCTCCGCTTTCCCTCTTTTTTTTTCCCACGCGGCCTCTCTCCACCTTCCCCCTTCTCCTTCTCCTCCCTTCCCCCCCAAAAATTTTACCCCCTTATTTTTGAACGCCGTTCATTTTCTCACCCCCCCCCCCCCCGAACCCCCCCACCTTTCTTCTTTTGCCCACTTCCTTTTTACTTTTTTTTTTTGCGTCGGGGCGACCGACATCGGTACTCGGTTTGGACCGAGCGTCCTCGGCCGTGCGTCCGGATGCAGGGCGTCGGGAAGTGGTAGGGGGGTGGACCGGGGGAGGGTAACGGTTTGCCCCGTTTCATTTTTTTTTTTTTTCGGTTTCCCACTTTTCCTTTCTTCCTCTTCCCCCTTCCCTCCCTTTTCTTCTTTTTTTTTTGTTTCCTTGGCCCCTTCTTTTTTTTTTGGGGGTTTTTTTTTTCTTCTCTTGCGTTACCTCCCTCTTTTCCTCTTCGCCTCATTTTTTATATTCTGCGCTTTTACGGCCTTGAAGTCGCCCCAGAATGGAAGGGGGCTCGGGGAGATGTGTTCTTTTGCTTTCCCTTCCTATTTTTTCTTTTGTTTTTTCCCCCCCGTATTAGCATTTATTCCACTTTATGTTTTTCTTTATTTACACTGTTGTCATTAAACGGATGTGTGAAGTTATGACAAAATACACATTGAACCATTTCCACTGTACAGAACCTTATTTACTTCGTCAATCTCAAAATTTTCCCTTTAAAATGTACGACGCCCCTATTTTATCCCTGTTTTGTGCCCCCATCCTATTTCTTACATCTTTTTCCAAACCTTAATTCCCAACTTGAGATACAACCACGATTACACCTGTGCCATGCTAATTGTGATGACAAAACTTAAAAGAATTAAAATTAACAATTTGAAGAGAAATTTTACTTGCCGACTACAATCACTTCTGCATGAGAAAGGGTGTTTCTCCGGAAAATGAGTGATTCTACTGTTTTAGACAAATTTTGTTTGAGGATAATATTTCAAAAGGTAATTTATTATTAGTAAGGGAACAACCATATCACATCAAATTCGATGTCTGAAACATGCTATGTGCATTTATTTTGTGTTCGTGTCTTTACAGGTCTGTCTGCAAAGTTGGCTCAGACTTTGAAATGGCCTGCTCAATGCTGGTAACAGGGGAAAAGTATTCCATGTGGTTTTGCATAACTTCACATTCCGTATGACAAACATGTTAAAGACATATGTGGAGTTATGCTTAGAAGAATCTAGCGGGGGTGCGTTGGGGGCCCCGCTCTTTTTTTTTTAAAAAAAAAAAAAAAATTTCCCCCCCTCTTTTTTTTTTTCTATTTGTTGGTTTTTTTTTTTCCCCCGGCATTTTTTCTAATCACATTTATCGTCCCCCCTCCCTTCCCCTGGGTTTGTCTAAAGGCCCATCTCATTGCCTCTTGGTGCCACTATGACCATTATTTTGCATAGACGCAATGGTTAGGTTCAATCAATAAGGCCCGTATGAAAAAAAAAAAAGGTTAGACACCCCTGTTCATCTAAGATCTAATTACACAAAATTACTTCTACATGCGACACATAGAAGTTTGCGCTTTGGCCTACCATAATTTACAAGCCAAATTGCCAATGGAACTATGCAGCTGGAAATGCTAGTGCTTTGAATTTGAAACTTTAGGGCAATTCGCCCAATAAAAGTTTCAAAAGTGGTTTTTTGTGTCGTCACAGTCATCAGTTTTAAAGCTTGTTTGCCGATTAAAGAATGTTTCTTAATATACATTATTACTTAGTACGGGGGGGGGGGGGGGAATTCCACAAGTTATTTTACTTCCACTTTTTGAGTTTTTTCTGATAAAAAGTCCAAAATTTAGAATAATATTGACAAGAAAGTCCAACTTTTGGTCAGAAATGTTCCAAAAGTCACAAAAAAGGACCGTTTGGGGGGTTAGCGCTTGTACCACTCAAGAAGGTCACTTTTTGTTTTTAAAAAAAGGTCCCCACCTTTTCTTCACGAAGTCCCCATCCGCAACCTTATTTTTCACCCCAAATACTGAAATAGCGGAAGAAGGTGGGCTAGTTTGGGATTATCACAAAGTACTGCCGTGGCTGGTTAAGGTTTGGGGAACTTTTGTTTTGTCCTTTAGTTATATATAAGTTCCTGTTTATAATTGTTTTTTTTTCATTTCTTGGATTTGTTTATCATTTTACATTTTTTTTTTAATTTTTTTTTTACATATAGGCCGCACCTGTTATGTTGTTTTGGGGAATTGGGTGTAGGAGGAACGGAGGGAACTTGATGATTGTCGTATGATTTGAATGATTTTTTTGTTGCAAGCGGGCCTGATATACTTATGTCAAACAGAACACAATGACAACAGTATGATTTTTTTTAATTAATTTAAAAGCTAAGGCCCAGATATGATTTTATAATGCAGGAAAGATAGAGGGGGCATGAGGTGAGTGAATAAACAAAAAAAAAAAAAAAAAGAACAAAAATAAGAAAGAGGGCGAGGTCGTATGCCCAAAATGCGGGGGGCGGGTTGAGTACAGGGGCGTTGAGGATTACTCAGCTTTTTCCCCAGTTGAGTTTAGTTTATACGTTTTTAAAGTTTTCGGTCGGCTTTTATGTAATCCGTTTCGTTTTTTTGGCGATGTGAGGGCCGTGTTTGTCTTGCCGTTTGTCCTGTTTTGCGTTGTTGATAGGGACGGTCTAATTGTTTGTGACCCCGTTTGTGTTTGCGTCTTATTTAGTGGAAGACACACAATATCGCTACGGATGGAATGGGGAATGTTATAGGTGGCCTCGCCTCATAGGCAGTATGGGTGTGGGCTATATTCCTTTAGCTTGTCTGTGACAGATTTATTGATGACTGTGTCATATGTAATGATTGTTGAGTTTATGATTTATTTTTTTCCACTGCTATACATGATAATTTGAAAGTCTTAGTATGGATCCTGGGTTTCTCCCGCCTTTGGGCCCGGCATGGATTGGCTCCCACCGCTCCCTCTTTACTCCATGGCTGTTGACAGTGCCATTGGACTTATTTTTCCTGATTCCTAGTTTCGCTAGCTCATTGCCATTAAGTTCGTTTCACAGACCTTTTACTAATGTGTTGTCCACACTTTCAGTGGCATCCACATTCCTAGCGTATTCTAGATTGTATGCGTTATTATTGCTAAAAAATCGGAGAGATTGAAGATCAAGATTTTGCGGCATACAAAAAAATAAACACTAATAAAAAAGAAACTGAGGGGTACCTCCACAACCCATCTATTAAGACACTTTTTGATGTCTGTTGCTCTGACTGAGTTTAACCCTGGTTTTTTGATCGTGATCTCCACAAAAACCAATTCGTGGTGTCCAAAACCACAACCATTTCGTGTTGTCCAGGCCATTTAGTCCAACACGTACCGGGCAATGGACAAAGTGAGGTTGCGATAACGGAGGAAATGTTGAGGAAAAATAAAGGTGTGGCAATTAAGGAAAACTGGAGGGTAGGAAAACAGGCAATATCCCGGGAACATGGCAAGCGGCACCAAGTACGCGTGCAATAAGGCAAGGGCCAAATTGGGAATGCATGGCAAGTAATGGCCGGAACAAAAAATTTTTTTTTCCAATTGGATCAGAATAGTTATGTGCTCTGATCGGGTGAAAGATCTTGAAAGTCAGTCAGGGATGCAGAAGTTAGCAGTTGAGGGTGTTGTGAACCACTATCAGAAATATAAAAGAAGTGACAGAACGGATGCTATAGGAGTGGTACACTAGGGTTTATGACGTGTAGTATACACACAAAGCAATCTCTGGATTGCCTACCAAACCTGAACGGGCAACACAGCGCGGTAGATGGGACGCATTGGTGGGTGAGGGAGGAAACCGAGGTATACCGATGGAAGTATGCGGGCATAGAGTGATAAATGATATTTACTGCAACAACTGCATCTTGGAGTAAGGACTGTGTTTTAGTACAACTTTTGTCTCACACGCAAGGGGATGAACCAGGCCCCCAAAAGAAAAAGACCCTTCTGGGTATCCATCACACCGACGGATTGTGAGTGCTGAGGTGACAGAGCCTCCTCGATTACGGGGAAAAAAACCCGGCTCCCGGCTATTAACACTTGGGCCGAACACTAACATAAACTATGGGTGTGAAAAACAGAAGCGACAGATCAGGGTCGTTAAATTACCAAGACAACACACAATTGCCAGAGTTGATTCCACGACCGCTGACCACCCCCGGTTTGAATGAGTCTGTGACCTTGTTGCTTGAACTGGATCATTTGTTGATATCAATTATGGCAATCAAACAACAAAGTTAGCTAACATTACACTGGATGTCGTTAGCCTTCTTCATATAAGGTTTGAGCAGGGCTATGTTTTTTGTGTGGTCAACCTAAGTGACCTCTGTGATTTAATTCAACAACACTATTAGGACTATTGCATTGGCTTTGCCTATTCCAAGCTATTGCATACGGCTTGCATAGCATAAAGTCCTTTTCCTCTACTGTGAAGGTATATAAAAAGGTTAAAAATTCCCAGTGTTATAATTTTGGCAAACTCACGGGAAGTATGCTAGACGTATTGCTATAAAATTATGGAAAAAAAGAAGAAATTCACTCTGATTTCACTTTCCACACTGTTACTTGGGACCAATTTGCCCCATCTTTCCATTCCAAAATTATCCATTAAAGTTCTAAGACAAGGATTTATTTTGTTTGGTAAGACATGGTTTTTTTTCTTGGTAAGAATTAGTCCACTTGTTCAGTCAATACATGGTCACACGGATTCCATATAGTCTAACAAATTCCTTGCTATGACGGTCCAGCAACCTGGAAAAATACCAATGGCGCGGATCCAGGATTTGAAAATGGTCAAATACCGGGGGCTTGAAAGGCTGTAACTCGGTCGCGAAAAATAGCTAAAATGGGCGGATTGTTTCTTTCCTCCTTACTTCCCCCTCTGCCTCCACTTCCCCCTGTGCAAGAAAGAATTTGAAGAATTCGGGGGCCGCGCGCCCCCTCCGCCCCTAGCTCCCTGGATCAGCGCCTCTGATAATGGTAGTAAATAACAATCAATAGTCTAAATATTAACACAGCCTAAAACCACGAGGATTACAACCTTCAAAACTTTCAAACTTACAGGAAACAGGGTGTACTGTACTTTGATTATGATGTTAATTGAGTAAGTGTCTTGTAAAAATGCACCAAAATGGTAACACAATGTGAATAAATTAAAGAGGTGAAATTTTGTGTTGATCCAAGCAACTCATTTTTTGTTTATGATTCACTGCCCAGTGTAGATATACCCCCGGTAAGATATTGCCGGGAAGGGAACGAAAATTATTACCAAAATTCAGTGATTCTATAACAGTGTTTGTCTCACGGTGTCCCATGGCCACTGTGGGTGGAATTACTGTCCGTTACGACCAGAAAAAACAAAATTACGATAGTTTTAAAGAGTACATTGAAGTTGCACATTAAAAATTAGGGCAGAACAAAAAAAATATAACTTAGGCCAAGGTCAGATAATGTAAAAATCCAAACTTTTTGAGGTAAGTCGGGGTGAGGGGAACTAGGCTGTGTTGATAAAAAAAAAGCAAGCACAAGACAAAACTAAAAATGAAGTAGTGTGATCGCGATTAGTCATAAAAGTCTGGGATAGTGGGTGTGGAAACATAGGTGGAGGGCACTCAATTTTTGTTCAGGTAGGGGTGTGCGGCCACGATTTCCGAACTTTGAGGCTTTAAATTAAGAACAGCATTTTAAGCCAATTTGAGGTAGGGGGCCCTAAATGGACAGGAACTGACATAGTCCTAACAAGTGAACATTCGCTAATAACAGGCCCGTTTCACAGAAATTGCCAACTTTTTGACTGTTCCACTTAAAAACCTATAGGATATTTTACAGGAAGGGGATACAGAGTAACTTTTGTGTTTTTACTTGATCTTACTAGACCTACTCCCATACCTACATACCAACTTATTTGTGCGTGTATTTCAGGAGACGGCCCCAACCAAAACACCACCCAAAATGGTCAATTGACTGATATGGGACTTCAACCAAAAATACATGGCCTTTTGTTTTCAGAGGCTATTCGCTATGTAGAACCTGTCCATTTTACTTTTGAGTTCTTTTAGGCCACTAGTGACACGTATACATGTGAAAACTACGGGTAGCAGAGTGCCTCACAAAAACTAATATGGAGCAATCAAAAATTGAGTGTTGGACGTGACATTTCCGTCCCATGGAATTCCATTTTATTCAATTACACTGACATTCCTGGGTGGATATCTTGTGGCCATGTTATGATCAATTACAAAGACAATCACCTCATGAAATGCCCACACAAAATTATAGAAGGTCTGAAGAATTCAGATATGGTTATTCGAAATCTGCCGCAATTTTCCGTTAACAATTTGTCACGTCCCCCACTTTTTGCAGAAGCACTGTTGTCTTTATGAAAAGTAAGTTCTATGTTTGTGTTACTTATTCTCTGAGAGCACTTTCACAGTACTAGTAAATTGTACTAAAAAGTTTTGCCAACCACTGTAAAATGGCTTGGCTCTATCAGCATTAAATATTCCGTTCACACCAGTCAAGTCCAACACATTTGGTCACGTCCAACCCACCGGGGCTATCTCAAAAAACGAAGAGGTCCGCAACTGTCAATTTGATAGTAGTTCTATGTTGTTCCATGGGTTGTGTGAACTACCAACTTACTTTGAGGTGCGATCAGTTTAGAAAATTTCAAAAAAAATTTGACCGTTCACATTTTCAATTTGTCACGGCCAACGCAAGCTTCACAAGCAAACATGCAAATCTAACAGCTTTGGAATCTTGAGGGCTAAGTGAGGACGAAACAAAAGCATTCACTAGGGGGACGTTAGTAGGGTTTTCATATTTATAGAAGTTTAAAATCTAGTTTTTGTTTTTAAGAAATGTCAAAAAGTAATATTAAGTCAAAATTCCGTTCACATTTCACGTCCATCACTTTGGACATAAAGCTAATATCTGCGACCCATGGGCAAGATTTGCTTGCATTTGGTACAAAGATTCTCAAACTCACACTATCAATCCATGAAAAATTCACTTGCTCTGTTGTTTTTTGATTTTTAAATAAAAAACTTTTTTATGTCAAGAAGAAAGGTTTTTGGGATGAAACAGAAGCAAAAAATGTCATGAAATTGTGAAAATTCAAGCATCACCGTTCATATTTCAGTTGGAATTTCCCGAAGGTACATACTTTACATTATAATAAAGACAAGTGGAATTTCTTTGCAATTAAGCTAAAACTTCATAAAAATATTGCATTTTTTACGAAATGGCTCAATTTCCAAAATTTCTGAGAAAAAAAGACACTAAAGGAGAAAAGATAAGGTGTGCTTTCTATTTTCTTAAATTTATAGTTCTTTACACACATTTGAAAACATATAACACAAGCTTGTCACTACGTTCCAGAAAAAAATGACCCACTCAGGTGACAAAAAAGTTGGCAATTAATGTGAAACGGGCCAAACACCAAACCGCACCGCGTCAAATTTCAACTGAACTTCTGGAATTATTTTGAGGATATCTAGTTACAGCTGTTTCCATAGGCCCGGCAATGCATAGGCCTATGGCACACAAATAATGAAGTTAGGATCACGAGATGCCAGTGCGAGAATGCACCTTTAAGTTCACATCACTCCATCCTGGAGACATTCAATAAAACACCAGATTACCAAATTTTGAGCTAATTGACTTCAGCGTGCAGCACTTTTTTGAACCTTATAATGTGTATCACTATGTGCCTAACACCAGATTTTCGGTCATCTCGCTGATCATGCGATCGACCTCAATTTGGAGACTTTTTTTGTTATTGGGGAACATTGCTCTGGCTAAATATTTTAAGTCATGGCCCATTCTTCTCATAACAAAATCTCAAAAAACTCTGTTTTTTCAACACTAACATGACCATATTGGACCCAACCATTTCATTGCTTGTACCAGTCTGTATCAGATGAAAATAATTTAAATCTCAATCTGAATCTGAAAGGTATGACCTTCCTAATGCTAATCGTTTACGACTACACACGTATAAGCACTTTGTAATCGGTATTGTAATGTTTCATGATCACTTTGGGCTATAAATTGTGCGTTGAGGCCGAATTTACGGGACGATGGTTTCGACCGAATCGACTTGTTACCGAGGGCGCTCATTTAAAAATGGCGACGTCCAGAGGGGTTTGTGTTTGTGACTTTTCGTGTAGTACCTATTTTAAATAAGTAAATATGTTGATACAAATATAGGTTTTTTCAGTTCATTTTGTAAAAAGTGGTCGTTCAAAAACGTTATGAATCACTAGCTTAATTTATATGCTTTTATAAGTGTAGGAACACACTCTTGGGTAAGAATTTTGTGTTGTGCCACCACAACCCTCTGAATTCGGCAGCCCTTAACGGAATAAACGCATGTTGAAGGATGTGGTGACAGATACTGAATTCATCCCCATCTGAACTCAAACAGCACGGATGGAATTAGTATTCCGCCATCTATTTTTAAGATGATATCCGGATGGCATGGATGCATTTGCGACTATTATTTTGTTTTTAATGGTAAAACTAGGCGTCACTGCATTGAATGACAATGTGCTCATCTAGTAGGAAACAAATCAATTTTTTTTAATCTTCAGGGGTCAGATAGATAATTTTAAATCACTTAAAGTGACAGGAGGAGATTTGTTAGCTACAAATTTCTCTCAATTGCACAGAATCGATTGTAACCACCTACCAGAACGGTCAAGGTTTATTGCACAAACAAGTACAAAAGAAAACGCAAACCTTGATTTGGAACTTGCCTGACTATCATAATTGTCCCCCATGAACACCGTGCTTTGACTTTCTTGTCTTGCCCGACAGAAAGTACTAAATCATATTATTACATAAGACAGTGTATTCGGCTATTCACTTCAGGTGTGATCTAATCTTGGAAAGCAATTCCAAATATGCAAAAAACCCGGGTTCGAAAAAAATTGGGGGTCGCTTCTTTTCTGAAATCTTCATGTCTCTTTAAGTGAAAGAGTATTTTCACACTTGTTCAAATATCTGAACCTAACCTTAAATGCCCTGCAGTACGGTTAGAGTGCTAAGGTCCAGAAATGGGCGGAAAGTTAGGACCAAAACATTACTGGTTAATCCTTGCTTAAGGATCTTCAGTGAAAAAAGTTAATCCGATCTGAAGCTAAGTCTTTGCTAGTGCAGTCGACTGGCGAGAAACTAATTAACATATCAAAGTCCATCGTCGAATTTTTTGCAACGACAGGGCCGCCCGAATTAGACTCTTAAAATCTCTATCAGTCAACAGGCACAGTTGACGGATAGAGTTTCTCGATCAGTTTCAACATGAAAAGAAATCAGACCTTCATTTCTGAGGAGAGCTATAGCTCCTAAGATAATAGGTCACTGAATTAAAAACATAAAAAGAACTTTTAGTGGCTTACCAAGTCAGTGATTTCACACAGTGAGAAGCGGAGCCCAAGCCTCACCACCATTGCATGGAATACCTTGGTGCCAGTTCAATCCGCAAGACAATTGAAGAAGGTTCCAATCCACTGTTGCCACCTTAATCCGCCTGGACAGTCAGACAGTGCAGGAAAATAATGCGGTTGCAGTTTGAAATTGCCCAGATCCACATGAATTTTGGAAAGAATTTGTATTCTGCCACAGGCTCAAGAATTCGGCAACGTTAAGGAATAAACCGCATGTTAAAGCGAGTGCCGGAATTTTAAGTGGTGGCAGAATACTATATTCCTTCCCGTTAATTTTGATGGTATATTTTTGTAATTAAGGATAGGGAATGATATGTTGTAACAGGGAAATAAATGGCTACTAATCAGTGACAGCGCGGCGGGCAGCACAGGGGGTGTGGTGGGGGAATAGAGGAGGGGTCAGGTAGTTAAAAACAATTTTGAAAAATGCATTAATTTTATTTGGTTGATTTGATAAATTAAACCCAAAGGTTAAATGATTTTCCAGGAATGGCTCAAATCGAGCCCAATAGCTACATGTAGTCAATATGTAAATGTTTTTGTCTATCTTTGATGACATTTTATCGCTTGGGTGTCAGATTTTGTCGAATGACCGGGAAAGTTATGAAAAAACGGGGTCGAGAAGTGATACATGATATATGCGACGGGGATAAATATAATGGCCGCCACAAAATGACAGAGTCAGCCCATTGACGTTATAGCGAAATAGCGCGCCCACAGATCATAAATCCTAGTTGATACCATCTAGTCCAATTAGGTACCACATATACTTCGTATGTTGGGTACCACCTACTGCCATAGAAAGTCGTCCCCATGTCAATGAAATCCCATTGAGTGTGGATGGAGCAATAATTTTTCACCGTAAATTTCTACAGAAAAGATTAATAGCCTGGCACTAAGTTCTTCACAATATCTAAGTTCTACAAGTAAGGGGAACATGTGCACGGTAATTTTACGCCAGTATAGAAGGCATTTTGTGGTTTAAATTTTAATGAGAAGTTCAATTTCGGGTACATCAGTGTAGTGGCAGAGGATGTGACTTCTTATAGAGTCACTGTGGGGGACTAGGTGTCATCTAGCTAGGCTAGGCAGTGTTGCCAACACAAACATTTGACTACCGCGGCAAAGGGCTGCGCCTACACGCGGCAAAATGGCCAAAAAG
>JAMKCH010042604.1:0-12595 GCA_023653785.1 Ophioderma brevispina | reverse complement strand
TAGTTAGGTTAGGCCTGTTATTGCATGGCTGTAGCATTATTTACAATTTGAGTTGGTGTTACGACTATGGTGTTATGATAATGATAGCCTGTGGTATTGTCATAGTATAGCCCCAATTTAGAATTGTGTGCACGACAGTCGTGCATATAGCTTTGCCTACTTCTAAAATAATACTGAAATACATTTATTGAAAACGGGCCATGGTTGGATTCGGAACTGTGATACCTGCATTGGAAATCGATGCTCTTATTCCAATACACTAGCGAGAAGGATGTGGGTGTGATTGTTTTAAATCTACATAAGCTTACGGAATAAACCGATATACTATTGTGATATGATAGATATACTATAAATAGCGCCCGCATAAGTTTGTCCGGTAAATAGATTCCACAAACAGTAATCGCCGGACTAGTCTGGCGAATAGTCACTTCCTTGAAACATTACCACACTATGACTTGAAATGCATTGAAAAATGTCTTATTACGCCTTTCCAAGCATTTGACAAACTAGTCTTTACTACAGAAACCGCAGTCTTAGTCTAACATCTGATCGGATTAGCGGTGACAACGGAGATAGATACAGAATGCTTGTGCTTTGCCGTATTGTAGTATAAACCGGGGTAACGAGTGCAATAGGTTGTGCTTGGTTCACGTGTCAGGTACCAGTCACGTGTCAGGTATCAGGTATCAGTTTGCTTTTGGGGGCGACCGCCGAATATATATAAATCCGACTTTGTTAAACAAGGTCGGTACATGACCCTCTGCCCAAAGTGCTATTATTTTTTCCAAAAGACACCGTTTATGATGTCTAAACAGTACAAACTTTACCTTTTCCATACTGATTCAAAACCCGACGTAAGATGACGATAATCGGTTGTTTTTTCCAATGTAGGTACCGTACGTCATTTTTACCCTGAATTGGGTCCCCCGAAGCAAAATAATAAACCAATCCTGACGTCATCAATCTTTATTTTTTCCAATAAAATTGGCTGTTATTCCCATAATAAATACAAAATTCCCTTTTTAAGATTCACTCTGTATATTGGAGTGTGTCTTTAATAATTAATATTCAATTGTCCCTGCATGAATGTGAAAAAAGATGGGTCCATAAGTCTACAAACTGAAATACCTAGTAGCCGGCTAAATTACCCTTACCGTGGACTGTATGTGCAGACGGATCCCCGTTTAGTTTTAGCAGGCTTTAAGCCAATTGCGCGCGCTTGCGAGGGGTATGCGTCGCGACTCTTGCTTGTACATTTCGAGTTGGCATGGTTGGAGACAAGATCATAAAAAAGAAACATGTAGCCGTTTTATTTTTAAATTTATAAGATAAACTTGAAATAATTTGAGGTGCCTTAATCTACTTTGGGTTATTATCACAAATACCAAACTACCATGACGGAGAGCATTTTTCATGTGTGTATCAATCTTGGAAATAATTCGTGACCGCCAACAGAGTGAACAGAGACTTGCGTGGTGCAAGTGGTTTTGACGTTTTTTCTCTAGATGGTGGCCATTTTGTCATTTCAGCTTGTTTTCAATGCGTTTTCACCAGGTTCCAACAAGATATTGTAGTTAATAAGTACTTAAAAAACTATTTTGATATGTCTACCCACTTATGAGAAATTTGCACACCAAAAAGTGTAAACTTTTTTTTGACCAATCCTGTTACATTACACATACATTAATGTAATTGACATCATTGATTTCGAATTCGAAGGCCTGTAATACTTATAAATTTGTGCCAAGTACTTTTTTAAGATATTCACGTTTTGGCTTGCCTATTGATTGACATCATGTTAAATTTTCAAAAGTATCAGGAAAAATTTAATGTGTGTCTAGCAACATAACCTATGTACTTCTCGTCTATTTTTTATCGAGGTATTTGCTGTTATATGGCATATTTTAAAATTATTGGATTTGGCTTCCATTTATGAAATTTGAAGTATGACTTAATGTTACAAGTGCATTAACTTGTTCATTGGACCTATAGTATATCTCGTAAACTCCATAGTTTGATAATATAGGGTTGAATTGATTAGATAATTATCATTTATGGCGATGTCATCTGGATTCTAAAATGCTAAAGGGCCAGGTGGCACCCGGAAGTTTCTTATTCTACACAACCTGATCTATCATTTTCAGCAAAAAAAAATTGTGGCCATACTCAATTTTACGGTCACATGAAAGGTTCTACCTGAATAATATAATATCGGGATAAAATAGGCTATATTATCTCACGTCCGGAGTTTCGAATAGGCAAAATACACTGAGACATCATACGAAATTACAATTATTGCTTAAACCACAGTGGTTTTATAGGAGAGATTTCCAGAAGGTATGTAAGCATGTAAAAACTTTTAAGGGGGGGGGGGGTGTTATCCTTTGCTAATGAATTTTTTTCACTGCAAAAGTGAGATATTTTGTTAATACGCCAAGTGTGGAAAGTCCGGATTTTAATATTTATTGGACTAAAATACGATCTTCGTTCTGAATGATCTTACCGATCAAAAGTATAGGAGGTGACACAAAACTTGGCAAAGCCTTTTTATCATTAATTTTACATGGTTACTAGTTTTTCAAACTCAACCTGTGATAATTAACATATTTTTCAAAAAAATCAGAAAAAAATTTTTAGCGCCTGTGGTGTGTTTCTTTATGTTAAGTGTTTGTATTTAATTATTAATAAAATGAATAAAAATGTAAATTATATCTGTAAATGTATTGAACGTTTGGGGTGACATTTTATGCATTTCTTTATTTCCTCACCCTCCTATTTTTAACAAAATTATTTTAAAAAATAAAACAACGTAATAATCATGCCTTTTTTCAACCAAACTTTAATTTTATAAATTATGATATTCTACTAACAATACTACCCATCAAATGATGCCAAACATTACATAAATGCAAAACACTTACAATATTCATTAAAGAGCGCCCTCAACATATACCAAATTTTAAAAGGCATATATCTCAGTTTCGTAAAAAAGCGCAAAATATCAATTTTCAAACCAACGTAACTAGAAGAAAACTAAAATGGTATAACATGAAAATTGGCACGCAGATATTAAGAAGGCGTAAGCTCTAGAAAACCTGTGTTCCAATTTTTGAATTTCCCATTCATTTTTAAATTATTCGTAAAATATGCTTAATTGGCCGGCTTACCGTTCCCATGGCAACCATTTAAAAACATTCACAGCCCTAGCAGGTTACCATGGCAGAACAAGGGGGAAATTAATATCGATTCTGTAACTCAGGTCAAGCCTACATGATGGTAGCATTCATGTATAATACGTGACATTTTAAGAAATGTGTGAATCCTCCTCGAAATTTCCAGACATAACGGGATACCCCCCCTTAAATGTGGGTTCTCAATATAACATTTGGTGAATTCCATCTTGTTATCTTTCATGTTGCAAAAGTTAAGGCAGTTCGCAAAATTCACAAACTTTTAAATCGCATAATAATAATAATATAACTAGGGTCTATAAAAGTAGTATTTGTTTTAAAGCTACCTATACAGGTAGTACTACAACAATGACTAAGTTTTCAAAAGCACGATTATTTTTTAACTCCATCACCACAAAAATTGTTTTGACTTCATTTTTGCACCATGTGTATCCTTTTGGTTTCAATATAGAAAAACAAATGGATTTTATCATCCAATTACATCTTGAAATAATGTCTCATCTAATATCGTGTAAAAATTCTTAACCTTCTGTGTGCAACTAGTTCAGCGATGGACAACGTTAGACCAGTATTCAATTCCCAGGCATGTTGATTGACAAGATGACGCATTCCAGTAACAACAATACTTCACCTGGTCAAGGCTCCCTGTGCAATCGCTATACATGTAATCGTTTTGACTCTTTAATGTATTGTAGTCCTGGAATGGTGGCATCTTGTCCACCAACATGGGCTGGTGGCTGACGTATGATAACTTCTGTGTCTCCTCTCAGTTTTGTCAGTTTTGCAACGCTTGGCACGTACACACTTCTTCCAATCCAATTTACAATGAAGAGCGCCGCTCATTATAGACCGGGAGATACCGAGCAATTTAATCCTGTATTTTTTACCAGGTTTCTTGTTCCGATATTTATATAGAACATCCCTTGGGCCATCTGAACAAGGCAAATTCTTAAGTGTCGTGAGCGGTGGAGCGTGACGTCAAAGGTCAATGACCTCTAAACTTGCATGTTCTTCACCAATAGAGCTATTTCTTAGCGCTACTGGTCAAATATAAGATTAAAACTAACAAATTTGGTATCATTTGACAGAAAATAACTAATCGATTCGATGACATCAAATTTGCGCTATTAATTTGAAGCAGTAGCTAGTTATAGTCCAAAAAGAGTGGATATTTTTTCAACTTTTTTTGTCTATTTTGCCTTACCGGCTGAATATAAATGAAACTTTTGACCATGAAGCGATCAATATTTTTCCTTCATATTTTCCCAATATTTGACCCCATATAATGCTACTTACACCTGAGGAAAAAAATGTTTCTCTTCTATAGTTTTGCGTAATGGTATTTTAAATTGACCAACCCAATTTCCGTGTTTTAACCACTATTTTTGCTACTTTTTGCATGTTCCCTTGCACAACATAATAATTGATCGTTATATGCACCCTTCGAAAAAAGTTGTAAAATCTGTCATTTCAGGTTAATATGGATTTATGGTTGCTTAAATTAACTAAAAATGGTTCTCTTCCAGGCACCCATCAGAACCTTTTTGAGAGCCTCGGTAGCACCTTAAAATGGTATGGCAAATGGTCTAAAATTTTGAGGGAAGCTCTATGAAGTACCTTAACCTTAACCCGCCAAGAAAAAATAACAGCCCTTTGAAGAACCAATTCACAGTTCTATAAAAAGCAAAATGGCTCTGAAAGGGGTCTGAAATAATAGGACTCTTTTTAGAGGACAAAAGTTTTTGTGTGTAAACAACATATGCATAATGGTTTCACAGAATGGTTTGCAGATCATTGCTAGGTTAATCATTCGGAAGGGTAATCACTTTTTTTGGTAGGCATATTTTGCGGCCCCGACGTTCCGAACGTTGGGGGCTTAGAGGAACGATTTTGTCTCTTCAAAGCAAGCCTTAGGAAATAAAGTTTGAGGAATTTGCAAGGTTTTTGGACTAAAATTCGGCTACATTTCGCTTCATAGGCAAAACATTTTCCCAAAAGAAAGAGGCACCTTAAAAATGATTATGCTTCAAACCCCGCAACCGGCGGGGTCATTATGAACTGCTGGAGGGGCTCAAAATGGGGTCTTAAAGGCCGCACATATAACCCTCCCTATGTCAATGTCCCCGGGGAAAACCATACAGCAGAGCATGCAATATTCAACATTATTATACAGCTAAAATCACTCCGAGGTGTATCGAGTCAATCCCACATCAACAGTTGTGAAATTTCACCTGAATAGTGTCCCACAAAATACAATTCGTAACACATACATAGCCCACAAAGCGTTTGTACCTAGGAATTTAGCAGATCATGAAATGTCTTGTGGGTCTTAAACTTTTGAACCTTTTTCCTAAGCACTGAACATTTTTGTAACAGTAAGTATAGCACCCTTGCCATTGCATTGCATTGCATTTGTGGGAATTCGATTCCAAACACCTGCTGGACATCAACTGTACTACATTCGCCTACTTTCATGTTACTTTCTTAACTTATCCATGCCGCATCAGTAACATGGTGCCCAAACTGCAGACTGGATCCTTTCCAGACTGGCCAATTTCGTCATCTTCACTCTCTAACTGTAAACGAGTGAAAATTTCACTCCCCCAAAAGATGAAACTGTTTTAAACCACTCCAAAATGAGTGGTGTGAACTTAAAAAAGTGAATTCCCACTCAAAAAGAGTGCACATCACTCCACAAAGAGTGGATTTCCACTCGTTTTCGTGTGTTGTCCTTCATTTCACTCCTCAAGTGTGTCTCTTCGTTAAAACTTCCTCAAATCCTCCTTTAAACTCTTAGAGCCTCATGACCTAGAGACTGAATGATCCCTATTGCTATGTTATGTTTTGCCATAAACTGCGGTATAAGCACATTCTGTGAATGCAGCATAAATACTGTTTTCAAAGACGATATTCAATATAGGCCTACCTCTGGGTGTTTGCCGATCTGGTTTCCTACGTTTAATATCTAAATGCTGTATTGAGCTGTATGACCATATGTATTACTGGTGGCTGTTGGTGGCATTCTCAGTAATGAGTTTTCACATGGAACAGGGTGCGGCGCGTTTCCTCATGAACTGGTCACAATCTCACGTCTTTACAACTCCCTTCACACTTCGTATATATAGCGACCTCGTCCGGCATTTCAGGGTTAGGTATAAGGTGATTTTCTAGGTTGAAAATACCATCCGCTTGCCATTCCAGACAGAAAACTGAGTAGCCACGTTGTCTTGAGGACGCTGATCACTAACACTTGGTGGAAATCCCTGAAGGCCTATTCTCGCCTGCACCCTTGGGGGTCTCTCCCCGGGACAACACCCCCTTGAACAGATCTAGCATGATTCATGCGCATTAACCCTGTCGCATACGATGTTGTACTGAATCTGCAAAGTGGCATGTTCGTTGCAATACTAATTAGCAACACCATCAAATGTGGAGGCAATGGGGATACAATTCTGGACAAAAAATTCAGATACACGTCCACTTCACTGCGACATAATCTTTTTGATGGTCTTTCTGCTCAGAAGAGTTCCTGTTCCTCAAGCTCATCAAGGATGTTTTGACTGTATCATGACCGACGTTTTTCACTTTTCTTGCTTGATGGCTGTTCAAAGCGCATGCAATCGAGAAATATTCCTCCTCTCACCAGTCAGCCCTTATTGGTGCAGTGCAAAAAGAGCCTTTACTTCTCTAAAGTGTTTGTTAGTCAGCGTCCTTCAAGACAAGCGTTTCCCAGTTTTCTTGCTCGGGAATGGGCCAAGAGTTGAGTATTTTTCAGCAAGTAAATCGCGCCCTGTATACATAGCCCTGCAAGGTCTGCTATATCGCAGGTTGTGAATGTTATATGAAACAAGGACCCTTGTTTATCATATCGTCAACGATAAATCTGATAGTTAAGATTCAGGTTTCACAACCTCTAGGTATACGGCCTATACTCTCTGGTACAAAAATACTCAAGAAACTACATTTCTTCGATTATCCTTGTCATGCGACTGGTACGATTAAATGCAGGTTTCGCAGAAGATCGGTATTGTTAGTCTGTTTCACATGGAAAGTGCAAGGGTTGACCACGGTAAATCTTCGCCCTTTTCCTTTCTCTTTTCCCCATCTTTCTTTTTTTTTCTTCTTTACACTCTGTCTTTCCCTTTTCCTTTCCTCCCTCTTTCTTTCCTTCCCCCTTTCTTCTCAACCTATTTTCGTTCTCCTCTTTTTCTGTTCCCTTCTTTCCATTCCCATTTTTTGCTCCTTCCCTCTTTTTTGTGTGTGTGTGGGTGTGGGGGGTTGCTCATAGATTTGTAATTGAATGTTGAGACAAAATAAATTTGATTGACGATTTTTCATTTACCAATAAAAGTCGGTGCAATTAATACAAATCCAAAGATTTTCTTTTTCAAGTTTTGAAACTAAATATCTTTTACGTCCGATGGTGAACAACGTTTCTTTTATGACTTTTTTCGAAAAAACATATTTTTTGACATAATTATAAAAAAGGGACATCAAGTTAATTGAACTGACATAGCCGAAATTGCAATCATTTTGGGGAAATCCGAACCTTTTTTTTGGGGGGGGTGTCAACTTACAGATGCCCGAAGTGTCACTTATCTTAACAATTCAATTAGAGGTGGTTGAAAATCTACAATGCTCAGATTCTGTCCTGCGGCCGTGTGCTGGGTTCTGATATCCTAGAAGACCTTTCTCTCTCCATGTATGGACAACCTTGCATGATGTGAATGCTAACGCCATTTTCAGCCATATGCAACCCGGGATATTAGGGAAACTCTTATTGTTTATACACAAAACCTTAGCCCGCTAAAGAGAGCTCTAATGGTTGAATGAAACAAGAATGTCCTTAGACCAACACCTTTAAGAACCATTTTTTGCCTTGTCGAACCATTAATGGATTTCAAAGGGCGTGTTTTCTTGGAGGTTTTTAAGAGAAAGGGACTTTATATACGACTTTCTTCAAAATTTTAATGGTTCTTAGAAACCAGAAATGTCTTCAGAGAGTACTTCGTAGAGCTTTCCGCAAAATTTTAGAACATTTGCCGACCCGTTAAAGTCCTATAGACCCCCAAAAAGGTTCTGACCGGAGCCCGAAGAACCATTTTTTAAATTCAATTTACGAACCATTAATCCATATTAACCTGAATGACAGATTTACTTTTTTTTTTCGAGGGTGTATATAACGATCAATTATTGTTTTCAGGGGCAACAGCCAAAAAATTAGCAAATGGTTAAGATAACATACGGATATTGAGTTTTGGTCAACTTAAAATGCCATTATGCGAAAACTAAGAAGGAACATTTTTTTTCTCAGGTAATTGATTGTTTTTAAAAAAAATAAAAATATTGGGAAAATATGAAGGAGAAATATTGATAGCTTTCATGGACAATTTCCATTTAATTCAGCCGGTAACCAAAAAATAGCAAAAATTTTAAAAAAATCATCACTTTTTGGCCTATAACTAGCTACGGCTTTTTTCATTTAATACGCCAATTTGATATCATCGAAAGATAATTTATTCTCTTTAAAACTATACCCATTGTTATGTTTTACTCTTATATTGACCAGTACGCTAAGAATACTATATTGGTGAAAACATGCCCATTTAGAGTTCTTGACCTCTTACGGTCACGCTCCACCGCTCGCGAAACTTAAGACTTTGCTTTTCAGATGGCCCAGGATGTCCTATACAATATCAATAACAAGCTAACCTGGTTACAAATCATGATTAATTGCTGGTATCTCCGGACTATTACTCTCATTACTGAATGGGACTCTATTTGTGATTCAGCTTGGGGAGATTTTGGTAATTCTGCAATGTGTGTTCATGGCATTCGAGAGACCTTTTGGACCTCAGATAGTCAAAATTATATGCGCAATGATACGGGGGAAAATCCGGTATGGGGTCCGGCTAACGAAGTTTGAAAACCGAATTTAAATAATAAACTTTCCTTGTTGATTGTTGGTGTTGTTTTTAATGTTGGTACAGCGTATGCGCCTGGAGTCATCCCGAAATTGAGCGGTGACAAAAGTACTCCTAATATCGTAGATTATACGCGATATAATGTGACTAGTGAGATGGACTATCTGTGTCGGTATTACTTCGATCATTCCTGAACCCCCAGTGCCATCATTGCAAGGTGACATTTAATTTTAATACGGTGACAATGCAAATATGCATGGCTATTCTTCCGAGAGTGGAACCAAGTTTGACTGGGAACAAAAAACAAATATGCACTGGGAGTATTGATTGCTGTCATCATTATATGCGCGGGAACCGTGTTTGTTTTTTTTGTGTGGGGCGCAATCAAGCATGGTTTGCATGACTCGTACAATGTACACACAGATTTTACTGCATTTGTTGTGTGGTATACTTATGTCCAGTCACCTAATTGTACTACACATGCGCGAATTGCCGTCGGTGACTAGCGTCATGACTTTTCACTATAATCTTCTATAACGTGCAAAGAGAGTTTGTTTGTGCTTGGGAAATGACATTTTTTTAGAGTCAGAGTATGGAATTGTGCATTTGGGTATTCATTTTGATGGGGGCATGATTTCAGTAATGACCGGATGAAAAAATATAATTTTCCTTTTTTTGTTTTTCACAGTTTAGTTTCAGAATCTCACCTGTTTGACGTGATGAAGGCACAAAGTCGTCCCCATGATCACCATTTGCATTGGCACATCTTCCGCACAGTGGTTCCGTTCAAATTCTTTATTCGGTCAGGGTTAAGCTCAGCCCTATATGGGTTGCCCCCTCCACCTTCAAACCGAGTCGTGATTTAACACTTAATGATATTTTGGGGTATTAATGTTGTATGGTGCAAAAAAAAGGTGCGATGAAAATTCTGATTTATGCACTAATGCCAATCCTGATCTAAAACCCCCATGGTGAAATGTTTAGCTGATAAGTATTTGTTGGTACCAAATTGCAATATTTCGAATTTACTATGGGAACAATACTTAAAAATACAGCCTATGTTTTTATATTAAATTAAACAATCAAAATTGCCTTCTCATTTTCAGCATTTCTGTAGCAAATAAAGGTAAGAAATCTATTGGGGGTCTTATCTATAGAAATCACTACATATTACCAATTATTCTGGCTGCCAAAAAAATCTCTCGTTCCACCTTTATTTAAGGGATATCAGTGTTACTTACAATTTCAATTTCAAGTGTGGGAAGGTATGTAGATGATGTTAAGGGAAGGAACGTGATATGGGCGTCCTAGGTCACGCCCCCCCCGTAGTAGGGAATTACTCAAATCATTTGTCTGTCTCCAAAATGGTTCCATTTTTAACCTTTATTGTTGTTCCTCTCTGCTTGTCATTGTTTTACGAAAACGTATTTGTCACTGGTCAATCGAATTTCCTGCAAAATTAAAGGAAATGTTATTGTTTACAGTTAATGTAATTGCCACTAGTTTAATTTTATTATTCTAATTCTTTCATCGTAGTGGGCTTTCTTAAAGCCACAAACCGCGCCCCCAATTGTTCTAAGTTAGAGTGCATTGGAAATGTTGTAGCAAAGCAGGGTACGTGTACCGTGGGGGCTATTCCGCGCTCAAGTGTTTTTGCTTGTCTGTGTTTGTTTTTATGAAGAAGATGTAAATATTACCATGATTTTCTCTTAACCCTCGTCCTACCGAAGTGTGGGTTGGTTTACCACCCCCCCCCCCCCCCCCTTCAGGTTTTTTTCCCCGGCTTGCTAAAACCCCCTTTTTGGTGCAAATTAAATTTTAATGTAATTGTCATTGACATGTTCCCCTCCGTTTTAATCCAAAACAAACATCCACCGGGGTATAGGTAAGATACAGGTGATCCCAAAGTGATGGAGAGGGGTTGTTGTAAACCACCCCCCGCCCCTCCGGAAGAGAAGTACCACATGCCTAACACACACAGAATCATCACAGACACTTGGGTACCAATAGATGCTCTGGTCCTCCTCTTTCCATTTGATACAAAAATGAATACCAACAGGCCTAGCATTACATCCCAATGACGTCAAAAGTTCGCATATCAGCAAAACTGCCAGTTTCCATAGTAACACACAGTGAAAAATTCAATTTTTCCGCCAAGTTATGAAAAATCAATTTTCGTGCGTTTTTTGACTCTGACTTGATGGGAAAGACTAGTTTTTAATATAATGGACAGCATTTTAGAGCTATATAAGGTGTTTTAGTCGCTAAATTTGCGAAATCACTCTTCCACCTATAATCAGTAACTTTCGTACTTTCCTCACATAATGACGTCATGCTGACTCATAATGGGGATGTTAGTACTTATTTGTTCCCAATGGAAAGAAGACACCATTGGGTACCAAATTTACAGGAACGGGTGTAGTAACGAAATCACAGGGGGGTGTTACCCACCCCCCCCCCCCCCTTGCAATTTTGTTACAACTATAGGCTCAGGTAGACGAGGGTTAACTAGCCTAACAGCGTATTTGCGAATGTGCCCACTGCCGGGATTCTCACTAAACAAACATTTGTTTTCCTAAAAGAATTTAGTTTTCTGTAAAAATAGGGTCCCCGATACTTTCATAATTCCTTACAATTATTATTCAAAGAAACGTTCAACACCATCGTAATCGGGGTTCAAGGTCACACGGTGGTAAAATTCAATTCATCGGTTTGTTTTTAATGGTACCAAATTGGTTCGTCTGACTGGACAGAAGCCGAAAATATTTATACAGGTCGCGTTTGTCCTGACGTTTTTTGTATGATTTAGGGTGAATATGGCCGTGGTCCCAGATGTCTATTGGAGACCACATTCATATCTGTAAAAGTCCCACTTTGAAAGGTGAACCCGAATCTATTACATTTTTCTTATTTAGGATGACCCAATTAGCCTTTTAAAACTCAGTTTTTTTCAAACAAAATCGGACCATTCTATAAATAATGGACCTTGAACTGTCTATACCCTTAGAACCTTATGAGAACCTAACAGAATTGGTATAAATTTTAAAAACAATTTTAAACACTTAATTGTTTACCTGTACAAATATTGCCCCTTATAGAATCACCCAAAAACACATTTTGAAAAATGACACCCTGATTTTGCATATTCTCTATGAATTCTGTATTGGAAAAACTGGTTCAAGAATTTATATTAAAAAAACTACCAAACACAATTAATTTACATTTAATTCCCCAGTACTATAGTAGTGCACTGATTTATATTGTCAAAACGTGGATTTTGTTTTTCCGACCGAAATTTTACCACAACGCGCACTCTATATAAAATTAATAGCGCACATATAGTTCTGGTTTTCTGTGGTCATACGGTCATTTTTCTGTCATAACTGACGAAAACCGTTTTTCTGTACATAACATTTTACCATACGAGTACTCTTTGATTGCCTTGTAATTTTTTGCGCCACAAAATGTGTCGCGTTTAAA
>JAMKCH010042603.1:0-12533 GCA_023653785.1 Ophioderma brevispina | reverse complement strand
CAGCGGTGCAAAGCTTCACACAAGGACACCCAAAAGTGTCACGATAACCTAGACGCTAGCCCCCATACTGCAAAGTCATCCACAAAGCTCCCACCCAAGGGTCCCGCTTGCTGATTGCTTGAGCCTAGTTAAGTTGTAGAGCAAGCTTGCGGTTAGTTATCGTATAGCACTTTAGAAACCTTGGTATTTCATGCTCTATACAATGTGTTTATTATAGGGTCTGCAGTATAGAATGTCTATTTTGAGTGGTTACTTAGTTTTATTGTATGTATGTTATCTCTGATTGGCTCTACATGATATAGAATTGGTGGTAGACCTTATCTGGGGGCTAGTTAATTTTAATTTGCTGAACATGAATTAATGATCATGCTTGTACTAAGAGAACTAGGAGAAGGAATGTGAACCTTATACTCCGAGGAATATCCATTACTAAATATCTTGATGCCTTAAAGGGTTATAGCATCTGACGTGATCAGCACTCACGACTAAGGATTTTTATTTGTATAGAAACTTTTTGCAACCTTCTTGCTTTGAATCATATATAACTGAGAGGGCAAAAGTAGGGGAAAATTGCTACACAATCTTAACATGCATAGCACATATTTGGCAGTGGTGTTTGTAAACCCCACTTTTTATTTTTAACCCACCCTAGTATGAAAAAACACCCTTATATTGAAAAAGTAATACCACCGTTTTGTAATTCAATCTACAGCTGGCACCACTGTTGTTATTTACCTCTTATGGGTAATACCTACAGAGTAAGCTAATTTCGGCAGGTTTCACGAGAGGAGGGGTCCAGTAGTTTGCCTTATAGAAAACACTTTTCAGAATAATTTTTGTTTGGCACTTCATCAGTGTTTTACTATTTAAACTAGAAATTCACAAAAGCAAAATCTTGGTAGAAATTGGAGTTGCCATGCAATTAAGTAGTTTTCAATATGTGACTTTTTGGAGAGGTGAATGTTACTCTTTTTTATGGACACAATTTTCCCATTTTTGTCATCAAAGGTAAACCTTCGCCTGAAAAAACAGTATTGCTTGTAAAAATTTATCTGAAAACTGGATAGTTTGAAAACTGTCTTGATATGAATAGTGACCAAAATACATAACATATCTATCAAAAAATCAAATCCTCTCACAAAAGTAGGTACAAAATCATCATGTTTGTTGTAATGTTAACTTTTGATGGACATAGTGTGTCCATCAAAATATGTAACGTTTGCAGTAAGAAAAAGGGGATTTAGGTTAAAATAATTACTTTGCCCAAATTTACTTTTGGAGATGTCTTGGTCAGAAACTTTCCATTAAAACAGTAAAATGCCCCAAAATACATTGATACTTGAAATTACACATTTTATGTAAAATCGGAAGATATTTGGACCCCTATATCGTAAAATTGCCACTTCCATTTTTTGTTTGTCAATATTTTGACCATAAATTATACATTAAAAAAAATGATTGTATTTAAGGGGAACCTAACTTGTTGGATGTTATGACACTTTATTTTCAAATCGGACAACATCATATGGCAAAACTGATTTGCACAGATATAGTCATTTGCATTTTATTATAAGAACCCACCCTTTTTATTCGGACCAACCTTTGTACAAAACACCCTTTATAGCAATAAAATCCAGTATCTCAACCTTTACCAATTTAGATTTGTAACCACCCTTTCTAACGTGGTACCAACAGTGAGCCAATGGCAGAAATGTGTAGCAAACTGCTAAGCGATACAAGCTATCGCGAGACCTGGAAGGATGTTAAGCAGAAAGACTGGGTTCAATTCCCATGATTTTCGTAAAAAATTGGGGGGGTCCGTAACCTGACCCATCTGACAAACTTGTTTTGGCAAGTTGAATTCGGAACTCTTACGGAATGCACAGATCTGTTAAGGTTTCGATTCAGAAATGTGCATAAATACACCATCTGGACAAACCTATGCCCATAATAATGGCTCACCTAGATACAGTCAAGATTGACCCTCATTTTTTTTTTACAGGAAGCAACCACCTTCAAAGCATTTTCAACTAAAAAATATCCAATATCCAAATGTTGGATCATATGATTTTAGTTTACAATCAATGGCAATATCTTGTTTGAAGCCCCGTAAAACCGGACGTCACAATTTGACCCCCTAGCTTACTGAAAAATAGACCAATATCCTTAGCACCTTCTCGATAGGTTAAAAAGCTGTTAGGGTGCATTTCGTGATCCACAAACTCGTCCCCCGATTTCCGAAAAAGTTGAGATTTTTATATATCTGGAACCGTTCGCCTTGGTAATTCACTGTGTACCCAAATCTTACGTGCAAATTCCTATCTGAAGGAATTTTGCAATTTTGTATTTTCTGTCTGTATAAACAGACAGAAACTTACAGTACAGGGCCTATGGGACCGTGGGAAACAAGCATTGCTCATAACACAAAAATGCAAGCTCGGGATCAACTCAAATTTTGTGAATAGGCTGTTCTAGAGGGAACCATGAATCAACAAAGGGTGGTGGAAATCACGAAATGCACCTTTAAACGGAATAATTTAGAATAAGCACATTTCTCATAAGGCGCGAAATGCTATAGGCCTATAGACCTAATTTAATTGGAGCATGATTTTTGAAGGAATAAGCGGTTTATGGAGATGCAACTTTATGTCCATAAGAAGAAACCTAATTAAACCAACACGGCGGAGAGGCCAATAGAGCAACAGAAAAACGTGGTACCGGTCGGAACTGTTTTCGGTGCAGCTGGGCCGTTACAACTATTTTTTGTCGCGCCAATGATCGCATTGAGCCTCATTGCATCTGGGCCGTTAGACGGGGAAAATGACGCGATGTTTCTAGTTGCACCTGGGCCGTCTTCCGGAAAATGACGCATGTTTTAGTTTAGTTGCATCTGGCCGTCTTCCGGGAAATTGACGTGATGTTTTCGTTGCATTTGCGGCCGTTATTGACTGGAAATGATGCGATGCTTTCACGCATTCGAGCGGTTGCCCGCAGAAGGCGCAAGGCTTTCATAGGCGGGTGACACTGGTAAAAAATGGCCATAGACAATTCAATTTCGATGGTGATAGCGCCACCATATGCGAGAAGCAATTTTTTAATTATGAAAAACGTATTCATGACGGAAAGCGGAGCATGACGTAGCATAATATCCGCCACGCACGACTATGATGTAGCGTAATTGCGCCACTCACGACTGGCAACTATACGCTACAAATTTCATGCAGATCAGTGTGCAGTACGCATCCATTATTTATTTATTTATTATTTATTTGATTTATTTATTTACCTATATTTATTGCATTCGCAAGCGATGTTTCGTTGTTTCTGGGACGTCTTTCCGGTAAATGGCGCGTGTTTTTCGCTGCATCTGGGCCGTCTTCGGGAAAATGACGCGATGTTTTTGTTGCATTTGGGCAGTCTACGGGAAAATGACGCGATGTTTTTCGTTGCATCTGGGCGTTATTGCCCTTTACGATCTTATTCCTGGCCGGGAAAAACGGCCGAGATGCAAGAAACGCAACTTTGCTCTCGTTGCACTGGGACGTTAAAAATAAAAATAGATGACCATCGTTGCATTTGGGCGCGCCGGCAAAACGACCCGGTCCGGGTTAGGTTAATGGAAAGCTTGAATTTTTTCTTACTAGTAGATTTATGCCTAGACTTTCACTCCCAATCTTACCCCATCCGCTCGAACTTCTTCATGTTCGATCTGAGTTATGAAACGGGTGTATAACATTTTTATGTCGCGATTTTTACACCGCTCACTCCTCCTTCTTTCTTTAACCTTCGTACCCCCAAAAAATTACTAAACTGCCGGATATAGTCAATATGCCTTATGTCGACACGTTCGCCATAGTCCATATCTTGACATGTCGCAATGAAAAATAAGCCCTCTTATTAAAAAAGGCCATGTCTACTCTAAAATGATCATTTATGAAAATTTTCCTTCAGGATATATTATTTACTGACTACTAGAACAAGGGCTATCTATGAAAATATAGCTCAGTAAAATATATGAGTAGTCTGCATATCTGGGATTGAACTTACCTGCACTATTTACGTTCTTTTAAGTCATTTACCCCAAACTCAAGGACTAACAGTATCCCAAAGGAGACCCTGCCTTGAGTTTATGGGTATAGTGGAATGATCGAGTTTTCGGTATGTTCCAGTCTTGGAAATATAAAGCATTAAAGTCAGTTTTAATGAATGACAAGATGTATAAAATTTATGTCAAAAATTATGTCGGTCGTGATCAAATGATATCACCATGTCGCCATAAAAATAACAGTGCCGACGGACCAGCCCAATACTAAACCCCTCTTTTGCTTTATAAATTACCCCCAAAGAATCCCTTTTCTAGTCCTCCGGATGCGGATTAATTAAAACTTATTATTGGCGATCCTTATTACATACTCCTGTAATACGTGACCAGCATGAGTAAATGAGGCTCTTGACAGGTATTTCTTAATGGTTTACAGGCCAAAATAGTCTAATAGGTTGAAAAAAAAAAAATAAATTTTCTTTTCTGTTGAAAATGTACATTTTTAGTCCTCTCTCATAATGTAGTTTATTTAAAAATATTGATGATGTTTTGAGCATAGTTTCAGATATTTTTCTGTGTTGTAAAATTAGGTTTATTTGAATTTAACAGCCTATAACTCCTTAATTGTTTTTCTAAATATCAGTATGGCATGATCTTGACCTTCCATAACTCAGTAACTACTAAGCATGTGAAAGTGATGGGCTCATTTATCCTTGACACATATACAAAAATGAGCAAATAAATCTAAAGATTTGCATTTCCCACCTCAAAGAGCCTCATTTACTCGCGCTGGGTCACATATGGTTATGTGTTGCGTATGGTGGGACACCATATAGTATGTGGCGTTACATTTTAGCCTCCTCTTCTATGTTCAACAATCATGCACAAGAGCATTGAGTGTTCAATGTTGGGCTCATTGCAAAGCGTTATTATTTCTAGTTTCAGGATTTGTATTGCAATTGAGCATTAACATTGTTTAATCAGCAAAAAAATCATAAATATTAATGAAGGTAATTGGTGATAGTGGCGGTGGAGAGAGAGTACAACTCAAGGGGAAAATGGAATTTATTGTTATGAACATATGTAATGTGTGTTAATTTAATACAGGATGTGCTTTTAAACATATACTACTAGCCTTTCCTGGTGTATGCTGGTAATTTCTGAAGCAAATTAAATTTAATTTAATTTTATAATGTTAGTTTTAACGGTTTTTTTAAAAATGAGCAAAATTGAAATTTAATTTTAATTTACTTGCAACCAATTAATGCCAGAATGTATGATTGATTGAAAAATTCAAACTGACGATGTCATTAATTACGTTAAAGCGAAAATTAACCAAATCAGAAGCGATATTAGTGTGAAATAAATGTAAAAAAATGCAACTTTAATATAGACCTGAATCTTACAAAGGCCTACAAAAAATGGTAATTAATAAAGTGGGTTAATAATAATAATAAAACCTTAAACCACTATTGGGTGCTATAAAGAATTTTTACCACAGGAGAAAATACAATGAATGTATAAGTGATTTTTTTTATAATTATCACCCTATATATCAGTGGCGCTAAATTTATTTTTGACATTGGGGGGGGATGGGTGATGAACATTTTGAATGACATGAAAAAGGATTTGCTGAAAAGATCCCTACTAGACACATGTGCGCACGAAGCGCGCTAAAAATTTTGCCCTTGAAGCTAAAATCCTAAAATGTAATTGCCAATTAAAAACAAAATGCGCGCGAAGCGCGCGGAAATTTAACAATTTATTATTAACTAATATGTAAACTATGAGGTTAATTTGGTCAAAAACACAAATGAACAGGCATCAAACATTGGGGGGATGATCCATGACGATCACCCTTATTAAAATATTGGGGGGATATATCCCCATCCCCCGGATTTACGCCTAGCTATATATTTTTAGTGACCACCCTGATTACCATCATGAAAATAGTATAGATGGATTCCTTGAACCATAAGCTTTCCAAATAGGTTTATGGAGTGTCAGATGTATAGTTGTTTAAACTACATGTAAATAAGTGAAAATGAGGGTGTAAATCATAAAAATTGGGGTTTGTAACGCAAAGGTGTCCCACCATAAAACACGTGACCATATACATTGTGTATAGCTTAAGGCAACAAATTTAATAATTAACACCCGTCCGGAGGACGAGAAAAGGGGATTTCTTTTGGGAGTAATTTATACCAGCAAAAGAGGGGTTTAGTAGTTTTGGGGGGTAAGAAGGTCAAGAAAGAAGAGTGAGCGGGTGGTATAAAATCTAGACAAAATATGTGATGTGATGAAGCAAAATGAGTCGGAAGTCGCAAATATTGATTTTGAGATATAGCCAAGCAAAGAAGGAAATGTCTTTTGTTTCCTATTGATTTTGCCACTCAACTGGAATTAATTGGTCAATTTCAATGAGGATTTCAGCAAAATGTAGCTTTGTAAATGGTGCATACAGTTACATGGAAAAGTAAAAATCGAATTTGACCGACTTCAGACTCATTTTGCTCGATCGTATCACATATAAAGAAGTAAATAAGTCGGACCCGGAGTATCAATTTTCTATTTTAGGAACTAGATTTATTATTTTGACGGAATAAAGTGCAATTTAGTGGAGTATATATGCTTTATTCCATAGCATTAGCCATTTCAGCCATTAACTTTTAACCCCCCCCCATCATTTGTTATGGAATAAATAAAGAAGAAACAAATAAACTATGAAGAGGTTTAGTCCGTATTGTAGCTATGTGAATGCGACTTGTCATAAAATTGGCCGGAAACGGGCCGGGCGCGCCTGCATGGTAAATGGGCTGTATAGTCAGATAGTAGTGCGCCATCAGTGAGAGCAAGAGACCGGATATTGCCTGGCGGCATTCATACGTACATGCGTATATCCGTAGCAGTTTATTTCCAAGTGAGTTGGGCCTTGGGGGTCAATTACGTCACGGGTGGCCAAACAAGACATTCCCGTAACAATCATAACATTACCAATATCACAATGGCATGGACAGGCCCGCGCTATATATTCTTGTACCATTTGTGGTATGCTAACAGATTTTCAGTACATTTCCCATTTTCGCATCCAAAAATGTATTCAGAATACGATAAAGCACAAGCTTGCCCAGCTTTCATCCCCTTTCAATGCTGAATGCATGTGCACATTGAGCTGCCTTAATTTTGTGCTTTATTCTGTATGCCGGGAAACCTTGGCCAGCATAATCGTGGATCAAATAATAAGGCTTAAACATGGAGATCATGACCCTTTCTGTTCCCAATTGCAAGGGACGAGTATGTTGCTTGAAGGAAACAATTGGAAATTATTGGTCGCGCACAAAAGCAGCAAAAAATGTAAATTCAGCTTGTCTACTAACCATGCTCAATACTGCCCTCATCCAATTTCAGAGGGGTAGGACATGCTATCTTAACAGAAACAGTAATTTCAAATCGAACTATGTCAAAAACTAGCATGAGAAAGTGCAGGGCGGAGCCAGGGGGGGGGCAGGGGGCCGCGGCCACCCAATATTGATCGTCGGTGAGATGAGCCCGCGGTTCATTGAAAAATTCAGGTCAGGGCCCTTGCAGGCCGGATTGCCCGTAAAGTATAGGTTTAAAGTTCAACAGTCAATATGCGACAAGTAAATTTTACAAAAATCGTACAAAAATTAGCCCTAGAAGACATTTAAGCAATATAAAAACCCAAAATTTTCAGGGGGCTTAGCCCCTCGACCCCCACGGGGCTTCGCCCCTGGACCCCAACAGGGCCCTAAGGCGGGGCCCCTGACCCTACCCATTTCGTCGGTTGAGATGACGACCGGCCCCCCCCATCTGAAAATCCTAGCGATGGCACTGGAAATGCTGGTCACAGACTGGTCAGAGATAGATGCTCTTATGCACATCGGGGATGAACACAAGTATTGACCAGTCAGTCCTTAGGAGCTGATAATGACAGGAATTCGCCCGATTTAGTTCCTTTAAGATAGGTTCTTTCAATAAGCTGACGTCGTTACATGACCGAACAAAATTATGATCGATAAGACCTCAACACAGTAATTGAAAAGTAAATAAGTTATGATTGGTTGAATTATTTTGAGTGAGTTCATCACTAAAATCAAATTAAATATTCATCAATCAATATTCATTGTTTTTTTTCATGAAAAAAAATGGGACATCCAATATTTCATTTTTGAACCAAACCATTTATAAGAGCTCAGACATGTCTCCTTTCCTCTCCCCAGGCTTGTTTGAATTGCCATCATTTGAATCAATTTGTAACTTAATAATATAAATAAATCACTTAATCTTGGAGGTGACGCATATGTATCAAGGCTGTTAAGACCTCCATTTTCAGCATCATCCGCTGTTGCCCAAAGACCCATTTTTTTTTTTAGGCCTATATTTTTTAAAGGTCCACCAAAGACCCTATTTTGAGCCAAATTTTTGGTAAAAATTTTCCACTCTAAGACACCATTTTTTGGAAATTTTGCAAATTTGTCACTTCAAAACCCCTTATTGGGTAATTTTGCTGGCTCTCACATTAAAGACCCCTAGTCCTCTGTCACCAAAAACAGCCCCTGGGTTTGGAAGTGCCAGACTTATACCCATATCCATTTTCATAGGTCAGGCGCCGATCCAGGGGGAGGGTGGCGTACCGGGGGGGTGGGGCGTGGGTTGGGGGGCCGGGGGGGGTGCGCCCCCGGGAATCAGCCATTTTGGACAAGTTTCAGACTTCAGCCCCCCCCGCCCCGGTTAATTTGACGTTTTTCAAATCCTGGATCCGCCCCTTAGTATTCCCCCCCCCCACCCCTCCCCTGGGTTTTATGCGTACCAGTTTCTAAATGTACCCTAAACACTGAGAGAAATTGTGAGAACTAATCCAGGAAGAACAGTGAAATTATGTATGTGGCCGTTCAGGCTCCCCAGATTAAACTGTAAAAATGCATTGAAACAATTGGCGGCAGGCACAAGAAATGCATATATTGAAGAAAAAATGGGGTCATTGTACTGCTAAAAGAGGGTCATGGACTAAATAAATCAAAAACTTTAAAAGGAAATGGGCTGCAAAATAGAAATTTCCAATTGGAAGAGAATGGTATACCCGGCGGTAACTTAGAGGCTATATTTCCACAATAAAAACATGATTTTCAGAGGTCGGAGAGAAATAGATAATGTTTTATATAAATCAAGGCATTTTTGGCTAAACGATTATAGTAATCCTACCCAAAAGAGTAAACAAATTGTAGGAATAAGTGAAGAATAAGTCTGTAGGATGTTTTCTTAAGTTATTTTTCTAAGCCAAATCTGATTTTTTACGTTTTTTTCCCGATTCTGATTGAGCATCAGCAAATCACTGATAGTGCTTTAATTAAATCATACCAACTTTTTCAACGTTTTAAACAAAAATCGAAACTAGTGTCATAAAAGAAATATAATAAGGTAAGATATTAAAATTGCCCGACTGTCTACAGTCATCTTACTGTACCCTTCGCAAATCATTTATATGGATAGTTCCTCTTTGCTCGCCCTTTACTTTTCAAAGAAATTACTGAGCGCGGTGTCAAGCATGTTTAAACATCCGTTGATTCAATACACTCATATAACGATTTAAAGAAACTGGTAACCAGCAAGCCTCTAGAAAACATTTTCTGCAATTTCTGCTCATCGCCTTGTATTTTACTTTATGAACATATCTTTTTCTCTAAATACACTGTCAGGTTCGTAAAGACTATGTTATTGAGTATATATCCTTTTAAGTTGAACCACAACTCTATCCATTAAACTATTCCAAACATTTTAAACAGAAAAAGAGCCGTCCTCATAGTTATTCATACCAAAAAAAAAATCAGGAAATAACCCTTACGTGGAGTTGATTCATCAGCTCCACAGATTTTCCTTGACAACATATACAAATTTCAGCAAGATTTCGTTTTTTAAGTGTTAACCATTGGCGATGTCTAAATTTGGGATTTCTTGGCCACCCCCCCCCCCCATACCCTGTTTGCCAGTTCATGATGCCCCCCCCCCCGGACAAATAAAATGCTGAGGGAGAAGCCACAAAATGAGAAGGGAAAAGAACGGGAAGGAGAGGGAGAAAGAGAAGGAAAGGGAAAAGAAAGGGAAAGTGAAGGGACAGGGAAGAGAAGGGAATAATGATTCTGTGCGGGCGTCCAGGTCGCAGTCGACGCAGGTGTGCTTCAAACCAACTGGAAAAAAATATGGGTACAGCAATCGGGGATTTCAAGAATGAATATTATTAATCTTCCTGGAGACACAAATATTTGCCTGGAAAAACTAAGTAGTTAAAATCTCAAAAACAAATATAAATTGTATATGAAAATATACCGTTCTGATGCTATCCGCTTTGAAAGCGATGGACACCTTTGGACCTAACACCTAATATCTCTACCAACCTAGATGTTAGCTTAATTGGTAAGAGCGCAGTCACTAGTAAAAGGCCAACCGCACATGGGTTTTGCAACACTTGTGTGCGCGGGCCATCTCAGGAAAAGATTAATAAATATTCAATGGATCAGGCTGTCCCAAAAAAAATTTAACACACAGGGTTGGGGAAAGGGTATAAGGACTATTGAAATACTTACATAAAATAACCCTGCCAAAATGCAAAATATACCATGCAATCCATTAATTCTTATTGTGTTCATGTCACCATTTCTAGTACCACAGATGTCAAACTAAAGGTGTTTTGCTTTTTCCAACACTAAAAATGTCATATTTAAAGATTTATGGAAATTTTTTATTAAAGGGACTTCCTTCCAATATGTTTGCAGATCCCATTGAAAAAAACAAACTACTAGTCTATATTGAGCGCTACAGACCCATATACACTTGCTCCGTCATAAAATTTTAAGTATGACTTAAATGCCATAACATGGATGCATTGTGCTAAGTTTTCTAACCTAATTTCCTTCTTCATGTTTTTCATTTACATGTATTTGCCTTGATTTCTGATGTGACTGAATACACAGGTAAGTGTCTGCAACTAATTAAGATAGTTAATTTACAAATGCAGGGGTTGCATGAAGAGACTATCCAAGAAAAATGTGACCTAATGACCTATGACTTCTGTGGTTGATTACACAGGTAAGTGTCTGCAACTAATTAAGCTAGTAATTATCATACGTTAGTCTGTATATTGGAATTGGTCTACTTTTGAAAATCCAAAAATGTGCCGACAGAAGACAGTAAGTGTGCACGTATTGGGGGTAGGTCCTGCCTTTTGCATTGTGAGAAAAATTTGGACTTCTTGTCAACGTTTTTGGATAGAGGAAGCAGTGTTTGGAGCTATAAATTGGATATGTTTATGTGTTGAAGTCTTCTCCCGGGCCGAAAGGCTTGTTTGTTTTTTTGTGAAGGAAAGGGGACTTTTGGACGATTGTGAGGCAAAGTAGCTTTCAAGAAATGAAAGTACATCTGAGCGTGCAATGTGGAATATTCCATGTTCCTAAATGGGGGGGGTATCATATTGAGAAAACATGAGTGTGCTCGGAGAGAGAGAGGGGTGAATAAAATATAAACTATTGGGAATCTGAAGACATTTGGGGATTATTTATAACACAGAACATTTAGATGTATTACTGAAGAAGAATAAAGTGTTGTTTTTTAATTGCGACCCGGAAAGGTTCCTTTTTTTGCAAGATGGTTTCAACTTGCATTGTGGACTAAAGAATGTTGAAGAATCAATGAAACAAATCCAATACCCAATGAATAACATTGTGTATAATATCCAAACAATGTTGGTAAAATAGTGTAACATCACAATTTGTACATGCAGTCTGAGGTCTCATCTATTGTGTTATTGGGATAGGGTGAAACTATTTATTATTTATTTATTTATTTATTTGAACATACGCTTTTATAACGCGGCACACGTCTTTGACGGTGCTGCTACAAATAAAACATGATAACATATGATACAGAATAAAATTTGAAAGAAGAGATAGACGTGTAAGGGAAAAAATACATCTCTTCACGTGGTTGACACTGGTAGTACAACACATAGATGATAAATGTGTGCACCTCCTTGATGTGTGAAGGGTGGACCAGGGGAAAACAAGTCGTGTACAACGTGTGTCAATCCATTCGAAGTGTGGGTACGTTCTCGCTTACAGTTTCACAACCAGTGTATACCCACAAAAAACCAAAGTATAATCATTACACTTTCCCTTCACACACACACCAAGACCCGACACCTCCCCCTCACACACACTCGCAAACAACATGCACGCACACACACACACACACACACACACACCGCCCATATTACCCAAATTACAAATTCGCACGGGCTACGCACATTACAATTTTAAAAAACCCACCAAATACATTAATAGGTCAACACATAACGATCAACTGAAAGTAGCATCCATTTAAAGTAAAAATAAATTTAAAAAAGGACTAAAATGCCAATTACGTTACCAGACATAAAGAGTGGAATTACATTTGCAAATTCTTAAGACTTGTTCTACAT